>LPNX011163846.1:116315-136846 GCA_001517045.1 Pseudotsuga menziesii | reverse complement strand
CCCTCCAGTTGGAACCAAACCAATTGGCTGCAAGTGGGTGTACAAGAACAAATACAAATCAGATGGCTCACTTGACAAGCACAAAGCGAGACTTGTAGCAAAAGGATATGCACAGAAATAAGGAATTGACTATGAAGAAACATTTTCTCCTACAACAAAATGGGCTACCATCCATACCTTACTCTCTTTAGCTTCTCAGAAAGGGTGGAAATTTCATCAAATGGATGTGAAGACTGCTTTCTTGAATGGATACTTGAAAGAGAATGTCTTCATGTCTCATCCAGAAGGCTTTGTTGTGAAAGGAAAAGAACAAAAGGTATGCAAGCTTGTCAAATCCTTGTATAGACTAAAACAAGCACCTCACGCATGGTATGAAAAGTTAACCGAGCATCTTTTGAAGTTAAATTTCAAACATTTTGATCTTGATGATGCAACACTGTTTATAAAGAAAGTTGGAAGATCTGTTGTGTATCTTGTGGTGTATGTAGATGATCTTTTGATGACAGGGAACAATGAGAGCTATATATCATCCATAAAGAAAGATTTGAAAAAGATCTTTGAAATGACAGATATGGGACATCTCCACTATTACTTAGGAATTGAAGTCACTCAACATCCTAAGTACATATTCCTATCTCAGAAAAAATATGTTGTAGAACTACTAAACAAATTTTGCATGGCAGATTGCAATCCTATATCTACTCCAATGGAACAGAAAATGAAGCTCACATCAAGCGAAGGAAAATAATTTGAAGATGCAACCAAGTATCGACAACTTGTAGGAAGTCTTATCTACCTTACAACAACTAGACCAGATATTTCTTATGTTGTTGGCATACTTTCAAGGTTCATGCATAAACCTTGTGAAGGAAACTGGTCAGCTGCAAAGAGGGTTCTAAGATACTTGAAGGGGACTCAAGACGTTGGACTCAAGTACTCTAAAGTGGATGACTTCAAACTTATTGGGTACTCAGACTCAGATTTTGATGGCGATAAGGAGATAGGAGTATCAACTTCTGGATACACTATGAATCTTGGATCAACAGCTGTCTCATGGAGATCACGCAAACAGTCAGTTCCAGCATATTCAACAACAGAAGCATAATATGTGGTTGTAGCTGAAGCAACGAAAGAAATAGTATGGATCAGGAAGATACTGGAAGATTTGCAAGAAAAACAAGAGAACTCCACTCCATTGTTGGTCGACAATACTTCTGCAATCAAGCTGGCTAAGAATCCTAGATTCCATGATCGAACCAAACACATCAACACAAAGTATCATTTGATTCGACATCATGTAGAGGCCAAGATAGTCCATCTTCGACATTGTTCCACAAATGATCAAGTTGCAGACATCTTCACCAAAGTGCTTGGACGAGAAAAGTTTGAAAGATTCAGAAACATGCTCGGACTTACGAACACCCCTTCGGATTAAGAGGGGGATTGTTAAAATAATCCGTCGGGATTATTGTAAATAAATAATAAATAGGAATATGAATAGATAGGAAGGTGAAAAGGCTGGTTCTCAACCGCCACATTGTAATGTATAAATAAATGTTTCAGCCATGAATAGAATTGAATCGGGAGTTATTACCAATAGATAGAAATCTAGCATGTTTGCTACTTTTAAGAAGTGGAAAGCTTTGGTTGAGAATGAGACAGGGAAAAAATTAAAATATCTCATATCTGATAATGGAGGTGAATACCACAACAAGGATTTTGATCATTATTGTTCATATAATGGGATTTGTAGAGAGAAGAAATTCCCTGGAACACCACAAAAAAATGGTGTATAAAAAATGATGAACATAATGATCATGGAGAGTAGAAGGTGTATGTGATTGCATGGAGGGTTTCCCTTACAGTTTTGGGATAATGTTGTAGATATTGTTGTTTATTTAATAAACATAGGGCCTTCAAGTGCTTTGGATAGTGGGATTCCATAAGAGGCATGTACAGACAAAAAGGTAAACTACTCATTTCTTAGAACATTTGGTTGCGAAGCATTTGTCCATATTCATAAATAAAACACAACTTGAGGATAAATACAAGAAATATACCTTGATTGGATATGGGGTTGGTGATTTTGGTTTTCGATTATAGGGTGAAAATCATGAAATCATTAGGAGTAGATATGTAATATTCAATGAAAAGGTTATGTACAAAGATCAGTTGCAGAGAAAGAAAGAGGAAAAGGAAAAGACAGAGTACATAATGCTTGATGATATCAAAGAGAATGAAGTTCCAAAGGAAATAGAAAATCAAGAGAAACAACAAGTACCTCAAACTTCTACAAATGTAATAATATCTACCAGGTTAAGTAGACCACCGAAACAATTCTCTCCTTGATTGTATTATTTATTAATGAATGGTTCTGGTGAACCACAATGTTATTAAGAGGAAAATGAGGTAGAAACTAAAAATAAGTGGGAGCAGGGCATGAATGAGGAGATGGAGTCATTGGTAAGAAATCAGACTTGGGATTTGGTTGAGTTTCCTATAGAAAAAGGAGCTTTGCAGAATAATTGGCTTTACAGGTTAAAGGAAGAATATGTATGCAAGAAGTGGTACAAGGATAGACTTGCTATAAAGGGGTTTGCACAAAATAAAAGGTATAGACTTTGATGAAATATTTTGTCATGTTGTTAAAATGACTTCAATTAGGACTATTTTAAGTCTAGAGAAAGTAGAAGATTTTCATCTTGATAGTTATGTGTAAAAAGAACTTTTCTCCATGGAGATTTAGAGGAAGAGATTTATATGCAGCAGCCACAAGGGTATGAGGTCAAAGTGAAGGATAATTTGGTTTACAGGTTGAACAAGAGCCTGTATGGCCTGAAGAAAGATCCAAGGAAGTGGTATTTAAAATTTGATAAGTTTATGATAGAGCCGGGTTATCATTAGATGTCATTTTGACCACTGTGTTTATTTCAAGAGGCTAGACAATGGAATATATATTATCTTGTTATTGTATGTGGATGCATGCTTTTTGCAAGGTCTAACATGCATGATATAAATGTGCTAAAAAAAAAACTAGATAAATCATTTGTGATTAAGGATTTGGGTGCTACAAAGATCCTTGGTACGAGAATAACAAGAGACAATTAAAATCACAAATTGACATTGTCTCAATGTGAGTACATAGAAAAGGTGTTGGAGAGGTTTAGAATGTAGAATGTAAAACCAGTGAGTACACCTTTGTCCATCCTTTTCAAACTAAGTAAGGAAATGTGTCCCAAGACAGGAGAAGACATAGAATGCATGTCCAAGGTTCCCTATTCATCAACAGTTAGAATTTCAATGTATGCCATGGTGTGCACAAGAATAAATATTGCACATGCAATGGGAGCTGTGAGCAGGTATATGAAAAATCCAGGTAAAGAGCATTGAAAAGCAGTATAATGGATTCTTAGGTATTTGAGAGGTACCACTTCTCACGCATTATATTTTGGAGGTTCCGACACTATTCTACAAAGATATCTTGATGAATATATGGGAGGTGATAAAGAAAACAAGAGGAGCACCACAGGGTATGTCTTTACTATGGGTGGAACAACAGTAAGTTTTATTTCAAAACTGAAAAAGGATGTTGCACTTTCATCAATGGAAACAAATTATGTTGTTGTTACAGAGGCTAGTAAAGAGATTATTTGGTTGCAAAGGTTCATGGAATAATTGGGTAAGAAGAAGGAGAATAATAGGTTGTATGATGACAACCAAAGTTTGATTCATCTTCCAAAGAACTTAGTGTTTCATTCAAAGACTAAGAACATACATTTCAAGTACCATTTCATAACATCTATTCTAGAAGATGAACTGTTAAAGCTGGAAAAGATACATACTAGCCAAAATCCTACAGACATGTTGACAAAGATAGTAACCAAAGAGAAACTGAGTTCCTGCTTGGTTTGTGTTGGACTTCAAGAGTGAACATGAAAATGATAAATTTTCCAAGTCCAAGGTTCAGAGAATAGTCCAGCAAGTGTAGCAACAGTGGAGTTGTTGGGATCAGTCTCCAAGTTGGAGATTATTGGTTATGTATCTTGATCTTCCATATTCATAGATGTTATTTTTTAGTTGTGTTTGTACCCCATTTTTACTATACACTCATTCCAACTGGGGGGTGTGAGGGGACATCGTCCCCTTGTGGGGATCCAGGGGGACCCATCCCCTCCAGCTGAGGGGTCTGGGGGCTAGTGAGCCCCTTGTGGGGCTTCAGGGGTAGAGTCCATGATAAAGTGGGTTCAGGGGTGAATCCCCCAAAAGAAATTTTTGGGATGATTGTTGGGCAATAGTTTATGGACCCATGGTATTGGGTGACCTGTAGTATTTTCCCATGGTAGTTCCCCTATAAAAGTAAATCATTATAATGTGGTTGTGTATTGTGTTGTATCATTGTAAACCATTTCTATGAGTGTCTGAGAGATATTGTGAGACTATGAAGAGGAAGTGCACCAGGGTTGTTGCAGGTTGTATCCATTCATTTTGATGGATGGTATAATAATAAAGGGCTAGTAATTTCTGTGTGGACGTAGCCCAACTTGGGTGAACCACGTTATATCTGTGTCTCCCTTGTAACATGTTTAATATTTTCATATTGTTTGACTATTTCTCTGGGATCCCATTTTCTAACATTTTATGCCCTTAAACACTGTCTGAGAAGCTCTGAATCCTAGGTAAATGTGCAGTCCCGAAAACTAGTCTTGGTATTTTGACCTCCAAATCAAGCCTAGTTTTTCCCATCCCTATGGATTCAAACATTTATGATATAGGGGATATAGTATGCATATTCTAGGGTTCCCAGGATCCTTGGAGTAACTTCAGCCTCATTGATGTTCGAAACATAAATGGTCCCAATACATTGTGCATAGGATTCTTGATATTATGCATTATGGTATCTATCTTTCTATGGATTTTGAACTGGTGTTCCTACGATGTGTTTGAGCATAACTGTTATTCAATTTTGTAGAGCCATAACCTAAATATTTCTTAATTTTGAGAATCCCCACTTTGTTTTGAGATTGATTCACGAAATTCTAGTTTCATTTTTAGCACCTAGTTTGTTTATTTTATAAATTAAATATAGTGTTTGATTCTGTGCTCGAGTTAGTGAGCCTAAAAATACCTGAGGTTCATTACAGTGATATGAAGTGGTCTCAATCTACCAAGGATGGATCAAAACACTTATTTTTAGTAAGGATCACATCTAAGTCCTAAATTTTCTAACCTCTAACAATTTACTCCAAGTAGAAATTACATATCAATTGGGTAAAGAAATCCCTTATTATTGAAATAACTCTATCCTTTCACAATTACAATTTAAAATTAAGAGACGCGCTCCCTTTAGAAAATTTATATAACCTACAAGAAGTCAAAATTTTACTCTCTAAAGATGCTCTACATCCTAAAGACAACAATTGAGGCTGCAAAAAATAAAATGAGGGAAGAAGTGAAAATGAAGAATCCATCATACACTTGCTATAAAGTATGGTGTAAATGAAAAATTAAATGGTATAAGTGGAGCAAGTAAAATTTTACTCATTAAATTTAAGGGGATTCAAATCTTTTTGGGAAATTTTTTTGAGTTGTGGTGTTTTGACATTATTTTTTTCATTCGCCACAATTTAAAAAAAAATTATGTATAGAGGATTATCCATCGAAATTTACAATGGGGGAGGAAAATTATAGTTTTATCTCATAACATTTGTGCTACAGCCTTTCATCCGCCCCAATTTCTAGGTATTGGGAGTTTTTGGAGTAATTTCACCCTCTCAATTTCATGTAAACTTAGATTTCAGCTTCCAATTGCCCAAATTTCATGAAATAGTGTTTTTTGGATTATATCCCCAATTTATGGAATAGTGGTTACAAGTATTGATCCATATCTTTGGATCCCAATCATCAAACTAAGCTTATCACAGAAATTGCAATATAAAGTTTCCAGCTTCCAATCGCCTAAAATTCATAAAATAGGGTTGTTTTGGATTGTATCCCTCGATTTATAGAATAATAGTTACAAGGATTGATCCATATCTTCGGATCCCAATCATCAAACTAAGATTATCAAAACAATTGTAATGTCTTATTATCACTTATCTCTTGAATTGATCAATGCTACAACAAACTCTCAGCCAGTGTTGATAGAGGTTTTTTCCCTAGTATGAAACACTCAACACTAGAACAAAACAACTACAAGATAAAGAAACTTCCCCTAGGATTGAGTAAACCTCTTGAATTAACTTCTCTTCTCACCTTCTAGGCTGCAAAGGTTTGATCCTTGAACTTATTGATCTATGTGGATAACCTGCAAGAGACATAACAAAACAAAAACCAAATAAGAGTAACA
Organism: Pseudotsuga menziesii; assembly: GCA_001517045.1. Lineage (NCBI taxonomy): Eukaryota > Viridiplantae > Streptophyta > Pinopsida > Pinales > Pinaceae > Pseudotsuga > Pseudotsuga menziesii. The sequence goes on along the minus strand of LPNX011163846.1, from coordinate 130,500 downwards.
AGATGGTTTAAAATCCTATGTAAAAGGAAAAGGAGTTAAAAATTAAACACAACAGGATAATCAGACATACAAATGATTATGGGAGAGAAACTATATTTGTATTAAAAGTACAAAGAAGGTGAGTTTACAACCAATGCCTTGGTGGTGAGAACTCTTCTCAAAGGATCCTTGCCTCAAAGCCTTAAGCTTTCCTACTAAACACTTAATAGTTTGACTGAATTTGGCCAAAGTTTGGATGCAATAACACATTCTTCCTCTCCCTTTTCCCATGAGGGGTATGCTATTATATAAAGGATTTAGAGGATAAGATAAGTTGAGGATTCTATGGGAGAGGTGGAGTGATGATCCTAGAATGATGGATCTCGAGCTCTAGGTGTCATGAATCATATAGATGAGGCCCCATGAAGGATAGCTTTGAGAAGCCTCTTGAGATCTCCTTTTTTACCTTCATAAGTCAAGCATTTATCCTTGTTTAAGGAGAAAAGGTAGTACTAATGGGGCACTCCACCTTGCAAATGGGAAGGTGGCACTGCTTTCTGCAGATAGAAAAAAAAATTGTTGAGATGGGTACCGTAGCTTTCTCACAGGTAAAGTGAGGTGGTGGAAAAAATTATGAAATTATTCTTCCTTGCTCATTTCCAACTTTAACCTTTGAGGAATTCAAGCAAAATACTAATATTTTTGTCTTGCAACATGGTTTTGATGAAAAATATGTGTAACATAATCCCCCCCAAAGCATGAGGCTTTGTAGGAAAAAGTTATCACTTCGAGACAATAGTCCAAATATCATAACTCTTCGACAACTAAGTTCATCCTACAGTACATTTAGACTTTGATACATTTCCATACAATTCACAACATGGCTTTCGACCAATAGAATGCAGATCTATGCAAGATAAAAACAGTCATGGATACTAGAATAAAACATAGATCCATGCAAACAAGACTCAAATTTGGACATAGCTACCAAACATACAATGTAGATCTATCCCATATAGATGCAAATCTGTTCACAACCACGAACATACAAATGTGGATATATGTTATGACTCATAAAAATACTCCATTGCAACCTGGGGAAATAAATGAGCACTTAACAGATACCTAGGGTCTTCGTCTCGTCTTCAACAAAGTACGATTCTATCCATGTGAATACATGTCTTGAATTTGAACATGGTAGAAACCACTTGATTATCGATCAATAATGAAAACCATTAACAAGTGTGAGGGAGATCATCATTAATGTTGATGATTCCTGAGGTACCCCATTACATTCCTCTGAATGTGAATATATGGTTTCACGTCAAACATTTGTTTGAATCTTTCGATCAAAGATCAATGATGTAAAACTATTGTCGAAAGCGAAGAAATATGTCATTGATGTATATAGATCCCAAGGTATTGCTTTGTTTCTAAAACTAATTCCTGGAATATGTGTTGAAGTCGACATGAATAGTCTCGTTGAAGGAGGGCCATGATGAATCTCACATCAATGACATGAAACTCAGAACAATTTTTTGGAATTTGAGTATGAAGTAACCACATGACTAACTCAAAGGTAATTGACATAAAACTTGTTTTGAGAATAGAGGCTAACTCTCAACACAAGTTTCCTTTGAATATTGTGTGGCACGACTGAATACTTTGCAGCATTGACTTGACGAGGTAGATACCATGACATAATGCGATGTTGGATGATGCATTGTTTGAAAATACTCAAAGGAGTAACATGACTCATGAAATTGGATCGAATCAGAGACAAGATGAATACCTAACAATTTCAATGAAATGCAGATAGGTGCCATGCACATAAAACTTCCATTATTACAAATGAAACATAGTTCCCTTCTATTAATTTCCCCATAATGATTGATAAATGTCTCTTTTCATTTTAACGAGTTCAAAGAGGGTAACAAGAACTCATTACAACTTATCATGAGATACTTCAATTCCCATATGTTTTCTGAACCTGAGAAAGGAGGGGTTCATTCCCCAAAAATGGTCTCTTAGTGTTTAGTTTAACAAATCCATTGAAAGAAAACTTGATGTTGTTCACATTTAGAGAGTCTGAATGAAACTGAAGAAGACTCCAAAAGGTCCTTTTTTCGTAAAATTTAGTCTCGTAGGCCCGAAAAGGTATAAAATAATACGTAGGATAACTCTTCTAGTAAACGACCCTTTTTCATAACTCATCACTCCAAACCAAAACAGGGGTAAACTACCATTGAAAATATGAATCTTCAAGTCCTTTTACGAGCATGAATATTTTTTATCACCTAATAATCTTCCTATGGTTGTGTTAGGAGAATCACTAGGGTAACCATTTCAAACCAATATTTAGACTATATTTTAGCCTATACAGTAAGAGAGGGAACTTTCTTTGTCACAAGGTCATTCACATACACATTTGGATTTAAGCAAGCATTCATAAGGCTATTTTTCTGAAGGGAATTGATTTTTAGGGTTTTAAAGAGTGTAAGACAGACAAATATCAAATACCATTGGGAAATGGAGTCACAACCTGAATCATGCAAGGGTTTTACAACAATAATGAGTGGTGATTTTCCTTTGTAATATGAGTCAATGTGGGTGTCACATTCAGTCAAAATATCTTGAAGTAACGACAGATACAAATGAGAGAAATCCTAGTAAAACAAGAGGCACCTATCTATGCATGAATCTCTTGGAACACCTTTAGCAGAAATATAACAATGACTAATAACTGAAACAGAGCATGTATTAGTGGATGAATTCTATCACAACTATCATAACACATAGCAAACACAATTTTTGATGAAGGATTGTTTGATGAATTCCTCACCTACAAATATAGAAATGTGTTAGCAGAGTACACATGCATGAAAATGGGAAATACAGGAAACAAAGACTGAATGTGAACACCTTGATGAATCTCAGAAACACATAGGAATATTTCTCATTAAGGCTTCCAATAAAATTATAGAACTACAAAAACCAGGGCTTCAAGAATGAATGTCCAACCCCCATTAGAGGAAATTTGAACTCAAAATGGGCCTTTCAACCCTAATTCAAATTGCATGTCATCATGTGTTAGCCAATTAAATTGCTTTAAATTTGAAATACCGTATATTTCTTAAACAATTTTTTAATATAAATTTGGGGATAGTTATCATAAAAAACAATTTTTATGATAACTATTTGAGTGAAAACACAAGGAGATATGTCAAAAATACGAACAAAAAAAATAGTTTTTTCTTTTCTTCCTCCAAAATTAATAAACATTATTTTATTATTTCAACTATTATTTTATTATTTTCCATAGGAGGCCCATTTTGATTTGAAATTTCCTCTAATCCCTCTTCCTCCATAGAGGTTACATTTATAGTGTCATGGGCTCCCGAGAGCAACCCCAAAACAAATCCAAATTAAGTTAAAGAAATATAGAATCAATCCTGCACACATAAAATCCTAACAAATTACGATCTGGAATATTTTCCATGATCACGAGGAAATCGAAAAAGCATGTTGGGTTGCACGTGATGGATAAAAATGGAAAACCAGACACCTGGAACTTAGGATCGCATGATGAAAATGATTGTTAAGTGCATCTGTAGATAGTCTGCAACAGTTTCAATCTTCCTTACATGATCCACCTGCGAAATTGTTCTGGACCGTGGATCTGAAATCCACCTCGATCTCCATTTCTTCATCCTTGTAGTGCCTACCACATTTCGTAGATTTCAAATGTTCATTTATCCGCACATGTTAGATCAGTGGATTTAACCTCCACCCTAGATCTATTTCTCCTACAGATAGTCACCGTTGAAATATGTGGGTCCTAAGCAATTTCGAAGATTTTAAAACTTAATTTCCCCATGCACTCTCAATCTATGGAATCAACCTCAGTTGTTGATCTTCAAAATCATCAAATCTTAGTCATCGAAACCTTTGGGGTGTATAATATTTCACAAATCGAGAGATACACTTATCCCATGTGCACATTTCTCTTTTCTACACCGTCAATCTTAGACAGAAACCTTCCCTGCCGTTGATTTGAGATCAAGTTGGGGGCTGTGAAAAGCGGAAATCGGGCTTCCGACTTTTCATAACCAAATTTTCTATATTTAATCTTTTCTCTCCCTTCCAGGTCATTTATCTGTGCAGAATATCTCTTAATTGTCGATCCTACGGATCGCGGAAAGTAGGATTATAACTTTCCATGACCGAATTTTCTCCTTTCCCTCTTATGCCCTTTTTCTTTCTGAGCCATTTATTTTCTGCAAGATATTTCCGACGGTCAATCCCACGGATCGTGGAATGTAGAATTTCAACTTTTTTGCAACCAAAACTTTGTATATCCGCTTTCTACTCCTGACTTTCTGCTCCTTTCCAATTCGCTGATCTTCGACAGAATTGTTTTAGACTGTCTTATCTTGTGGATCGTGTAAAGAGGGATTCTAACTATTTACGACCAAATTACAGCATTTTCCGCTTTCCTCTTTTTCCTTTCTGCAAAATAGCGGAAGGAAGAAATACCAAATTTAATAACCAATTATTTTCTCAAGTCTGCCTCCGTCTTTTTTCTTCCCACTTTCTCTTGGGACGTTGATTTACCCCGGTGCCATCCTTAAACGTCGTATCTCGAACTGTGGAAAGTGGAATTTAGGATTACCATCTTTCACAACTGAATTTTTCCTTTTTTGCTTTTTTGCTCTTGATTTTTCCTTGGCGGAAATGATTTTTGGCCTTTGATCTTCTTCGCTGTGCATCCAAGTCATCCATTCCGATCATATTTTAACCTTGATCATATATTTCATACTAGGATAATTTCCAAGGTCACTCCTAAGGGTTTTTTCAATGTTTTCTTCGCTTTCTAAGAGGATCGGATCCTTCAGAACCTGCATCAGCACTCACCCTTGGCTACATGACATGGGAAATTTTTGACCTTACCCATCATTTTCACTAGCTTATCCTTTTGAAGGGAATTAGCGTGGATGGACCTGTAAAAATATTCAAATTTTAGCACAGGTGTTAACAACGGCTCCAACTCGGGAATTCTATCCTCCCTGTCAGGTAGCAAAGAGCCTCGCAGTCCAAGTGTGTGATCCATTGGGATGGTCCCAAGCTTTTCCTAAAATTCCCAACATTCTCTGAAGAAAAAAAAAACTGAACTAATCTTGAAAACAAACTAAAAATTTTCTAAAATAAATGCTCGCCATGCTGAGCTTATTCACACCTACCTACCTACCCTACTTGACCAAAAATTAATGCCGAATCAAGTAAATTCAGACTTCCAATGCATCCAATCAAGAAATTGATCTAAGGATATGGTAGCATGCTTCTCTATGGCAATGGAGTTTAATGATGCTAATTCAGAGGGAAGTAGGGGGCATTCTTGATCAAATAAGGGTTGGAGATCCCTATCTAGAGACTCAGAGTAGGATGTAGGATCAACTATAGCATCATTTTTTTTACAAGGATGATCATTGTTCTTATGTTCCTCGACTGAAGGATTTTGTTCAAAATCATATGTAAAAGATGAAGGGATACTTTCAGTTTTTAAAGAAGGATATATAGGGGAAAATCCATGGCCTTGTTTTGAGTGCAATAAACAATGGGAAATTCCTTTGACAAGATTAGGAAATGATAGGAAAAAAATTACAATAAAGAATACAATATCTTAGAGAATATTCACACTTGAGTACCTCACTTTTTCACCATTACTTTCCATGTATTTGCAGTGAGATTGTATCTCCAGTAGAATCGCCATAGAAAATTATGAAGACTAGATTATTTTAAGGTGGATTCACCAAGTGAAAGATAAATAACCTCCTTGATGGTTGACCACTTTTCACCATCAACAGTTAAACCTGAAACTCTTTGCAGCTTTTTTTCTGCCAGTATTTCCAGTGGAATCGTCTTCCAAAACATTTGAGTGGAGTCGCCAAATCATATACAACCAACATGTGTCTAGGACCGACTGCTCAACCAAGTCATGGAACTAGGACAATGTCCTTTTCCTGAGGAGATAATAGCAATTACTCCCCACCAACGACGCCAAGATGTTATTACCCAATAATTTTCCTATGGTTGTGGTAGGAGAATCACCGGGGTAACCATTTCAAACCAGTATTTAGACTGTATTGTAGTCTATACACTCAAATAGGGATGTCTCCTTGTCACAGGGTCATTCAGATACACATTTGGTTTTAAGCAAGCATTCATAAGGCTAGTTTTCTGAAGGGAATTGATTTTTAGTGTTTTAAAGAGTGTAAGACAGAGAAATATCAAATACCATTGGGAAATCGAGTCACATCCTGAATCATTTAATGATTTAACAACAATAATGAGTGGTGATTTTCCTTTGTAATATGAGGCAACGTGGGTGTCACTTTCAGTCAAAATATCTTGAAGTAATCACGGATAGAAATGAGAGAAATCCCAATGAAACAAGAGGAACCTATCTATGGATGAATCTCTTGGAACACATTAGCAAAAATATAACAAAAGATAATAACTGAAACAAGAAATCTACCATTGGATGAATTCTTTCACAGCCATCATAACACATAAAAAACATGATTTCCAATGAAGGAGCGTTTGACGAATTCCTTTCCTACAAATTTAGAAATTTGTTAGCAGAGTACACATGCATGAAAATGAGAAATATAGGAAACACAAACTAAACGCGAACACCTTGATGAATCTCAGAAAAGCAGAAGAATATTTCTCATTAACGCTTCCAAGAAAATTGTAGAACTACAACAACCAAGCATGCAAGGATTCAAGAATGACTGTCCAACCCCCCTCTTCCTCTATAGACATTACATTTATAGTATCATGGGCTCCCGAGACCAACCTTGAAACAAAACCAAATTCAGTTACAGAAATTGGGAATCAATCCGGCACACATCAAATCCTAACAGATTCTAATCTGGTAGAATCACCATGATCATGAGTAAATTGGGAAAGCATGCTAGGATACGCGTGATAATAAAAAAATGCAAAACTAAACACCTGGAAATCAAGCTCACTTGATGAAAATGACTGTTCAGAGCATCTCTTGATAGCCTGCAACAATTTCAATCTTTCTTACATATTCCACCTGCGAAATTGTTCTAGAACGTGGATCTAAAATCTACCTCGATATCCACTATTCATCCTTGTCTTTCCTACCACATTCCATATATTTTAAATGTTCATTTATCCGCACATGTTAGATCATCGAAATTAACCTCCAATGTATATCTATTTCTCCTACATATCGTCACCGTTAAAATATATGAGCCCTAAGAAATTTCACATATTTTAAAACTCAATTTCCCCATTCACTTTCAATCTGTGAACTCAAAGTCAGTCCCTGATATTCAACATCATCAAATATGATTCATCAAAACCTGGTGGATGTACAATATTTTGCAAATCGGGAGATCTACTTATCCCGTGCACATGTTTCTATTTTCTGCACCGTCAATCTTAGACAAAAACATTCCCTGGAATTAATTCGAGATCAAGCTGTGGAAAGCGAAAAGAGGGATTTCAAATTTTCATAACCAAATTTTCCATATTTCCTATTTCTGCATTTCCTCTCCCTACCAGGCTGTTGATCTGTGCGGAAGATTCTGAACCTTCAATCCAGCGGATCACAGAAAGTAGGATTCTAACTTTCCATGAACAAATTTTTTCCTTTTATGATTCCGCCCAAATTATTTCTGAGTCATTGATTTTCCATGAAATCTTTCTGAAACGTCAATCCTATGGATCACAGAATGCATAATTTCAAAATTTTCGCAACCAAAACTCTGTATTTCCACTTTCCACTCACACCTTTTTTCTCCTTTCTGAGTCGTTGATATTTGGTGAAATATTTCTCGATCATCGATCTTGTGGATTGCGCAAAGTCTAATTCTAACTTTTTACAGCCAAATTCCTGCATTTTTTTCTTTTTGCTTTTTCCTTTCCACAAAATAGCAAAAAGCGGAAGGCGGAAATACCAAATTTAACAACCAAAATTTGTCCCTTTATGCTTCTTCCTTTTTGCTTCCCTCTCTCTCCTGGGATGTTAATTTATCCCAGCGCTATCCTTGACTATTGAATCTCAAACTGTGGAAAACAGAAGTTGGGTTGACCATCTTTCACAACTGAATTTTTCCTTTTCCACTTTTTCGCTCTAGATTTTTCCTTGGCAGAAATTATTTGTGGCCTTTGATCTTCTCTGTTGTGCATCCAAGCCATCCATTCCAGTCATCTTTTAACCTTGATCAGATTTTTCATACTAGGCTCATTTCCAAGGTCACACCTAACGTTTTTTTGAATTTTTTATTCGCTTTCAACGAGGACCGGATCCTTCAGAACCTGCATCAGCACTCAGTTAGGTTATATGACATGTGAAATTTTTGACCTTACCCCTCATTTTCACTGGATTATCCTTTTGCAGGGGAATTAGCGTGGATGCATCTATAAAAAAATTCAAATTTTAGCACAGGTGCTAACAACGAATCCAACTTGGGGATGCTATCCACCTTGTGATGTACCAAATAACCCCGTAGACCAAGTGCATGATCCATTGGTCTGGTCCCAAACTTTTCATAAAATCCCCAACGTGCTTGGAAAAACAAAAACTGAACTGATATTAAAAACAAACTGAAAATATTCTAAAATAAATTCTCTCCATGTTGATATTATTCACACCTACCTACCTACCCTATTTGACTGAACATTAATGCCCAATAAAGTAAATTCGTACTTCCAATACAGCCAATTAGGAAATTGATCTAATTATTTGGCTTCTTCATCATGCTTGATCAGAAAAGAAGAACTTGATGGAAAAAGTTTATGATGAGAGATCTTCTTTTTACTACACACACATAGCCAACCATTCCCACCACAAATATTCTCCTCATATTCAGCTACTGGGTCATAAAAATCCTGACAACCTTCAAAAATTTATGTTATGTGCTTGTCATAACAAGGCTGCTCCAACTGTAAATCCTCTAGCACTCGGTAAAACTACTCTTGAAAATATTCTTGAAGAATGAGTCCATGACAATTTTCAAATAGAACATCAACAATATCCTATAAAATTTCTCCAATAACAACTTGATTCTCTTTATGTGCTTCAGTAGAAATATTATCCTCTCCTTCGATAAAATCAAGAGAAATGAACTCTTCTTGACATGAAAATTATAAATTTGAAGAATATGAAGAGACATCCCATTTAGGACCCTCATCTTCTTCGAGGTGATCCAATCCTTTATTGCAAACTGTTGGTTCTTTAGGTGCATCATCCAAGTATACATCCTCATATTCATCATATATAGGTGAACTGAAATCTTCCTCAAAACCACCACAAACAGATTTTGTAACAGGTTGATTGCATTTTTCATAAAATAAATTGTAACATTCCTCCTGTACAACACTAGGATGATTATATTCTTTCTCATAAAAATAATGATTGGAATGAAAAGAATATTCTACTTGTTTCCCTTTCTCATTATCCATTCCTAAAAATGTCATGACCTTATTCATAACCTCAAGTTTCTGAAGCATAAAAGCTTCTTTAACCGTAGTAATTACTCTAAAATGCCCACAAATAACTCGAGTTCCACATTTCTATGGTAAATAATATATTGAATAAAAATGATATGATAATAATTACATTGAGGCTCGCCTTTATAGGATTGAGCATGTGTAGTGAAGAGTTACAACCTTTCACTTAGTAATTTATAACTATAATTAATATATTGTTTTATATTTGTTACACTCTTCGTTAAGAGTTTAGTTATTTAATTATTAGTAGTTATTTAGTGTTTATTTATTATATATTTGTGTTCATTACATTGCCTCTCCCTTAGAATTGCTTTGTCCTCAAAGCACAATTATGGAAGACTTTATCCCTTGTTCTTTCTCGTAATGCTTTCTCATGACATTGTGTGCTGGTAGTTGCAACACTCGACGAAATAAGATGATACGTTCTTTTAAACATTGTGTGGAAATATTGCGTCATTTGTGAAGTTGTCCACCCAAGATCTACCTTTAACAGAATTGTTTGCGAATAGTGATTATCGAGAGTTGTCGATTTTGTCTTTTCTCTTTGTAGGAATAATACTGGTAATTTGTCCTTTTGATCTTGTCATCTATCATAACGACTCTTGTGATTTGGATGGTGATATGGAACTCGAATTGTCTGTTTAGTGTTTACTAGAACTTCAACTTTTGGTGCTTCTAACGATTTTTGTAATTGTTTTTCGGAATCATTTTCTATTGATACCTGTATTGATGTGACAATAAGATTGTTCTTTTGAACCTTGGCAAGATTTTCATTGCTTCCCTTTTCTGACGTTTGAATTTGATCCCTTGAGGACTTCTCTATTGCGTTAGTCATCATTTCTTTATCGACACTTGATCTCTTGCAATCTAGTTTTTCTTGTAAAGATTTATTTTCCTGCTTTAGCTTCCTAAATTTTATAAGCATGTCTTGATTAACTTCCTTTAAGTGTAATACTTCTTCTTTATACTTAGACTTGACAGCGTCATATTGATTTCCCTAGTTTTTGGGTTCTCTTTCTTTTAAGTTTTTTATTTTCTCTAAAAATTCCTGATTAACCCTTTTTAAAGAAGAGCTTTCTTTTTCTTTGCGTGATAATTCTTTTTGAAGATATTGATTCTCCTCTTCTAACTGTTGATTGTGTTGAAACTTATCCTTTTCCTTCTTGATTTGCAGAAGTAATTTCTAGTTACGATCTCTTAGACAAGAGATATCTCTTTTTTACCTACAATAACCTTGTTGAAATAATTGTGTATTATCTGTATTGATTTCGCATTCCCCTCCTATAACATCTTTGATATTTCTTTGAAGTCTTGAAATGATGCGACCTCTAATTTTGTCTTCATGTTAATGTCCGACAATGTGATTTTTTTCTTTTTGTTGGGGAATGTTAGAAACATTTTTTCAGCATTTAAGATAAAGTCCCCAATGTTTTTAGTCACGATAATCCTAAAATCAGGTCACCGTTACTACTCCACAAGGATTTCGCTATAAATTGTGCCAACACCAGTATAATCTCCAATGTTCCATTGTAAATCGCTTATTGCATATTCTTTGTTATTCAAAAAGTCTAACCTTTCACTTACATTTGTCCTCAGAATCACTAGCTCATTAGCAAATTCATCACTAATATAATTATTACGTTCACTGGGAGCAATAGAAATAGTAATGTCTTTCCCTCTAATTGTTCCTTTTATTTGGAGTAACATTGAAACATAAGTTTTTAAAGTTATTGGAAATCTTCCTTGTTTTTTTCCATAAGACTCCATTTTCTTTTGTTTGTGTCGAAATTTTATTTATTGTGTCGAAATTTTAAAATTTTCACCTTCCAAATTCTAGTCCTTAACTTTTATTTTTTTCTAATAGTTTTGTAAAATGCCAGTAGATTTGGTGGTTGGGAGGAATGAGTGTTACCTTCCCCACCTAAGTTCAAATCTCACTTTCTTTTTAGTAGAAATTATTATGCACTTATTTTATTTTATTTTTCCCTTAAGTTTTGAAAAATGTGAGTAGATTGGGTGGTTGGGAGGAATGAGTGTTACATTCCCCACCTAAGTTCAAATCTCACTTGCTCTTTACTAGTAATTATTATGCAATTTTATATTCAAACCCAAACCCACTTTAAGAAACCACATATGGTTTCACTTTTGTCCTTTTTTTTTACCGTCCTTTTTTATGGCAATCTTCCTTCTTCTTCCCTTTTTTTTTACTTTGTCATTTTTATTTTTTATTTTTACTTTCTTTTCATTTTTTACTTGGTCAAAGACCATAAATTGAAGGACTCCCTAGGATTATGATTAAAAATTACGATATGCCCAAAGGCCTGGATCACAAACTAGCTCTGATACCAAAGGAATCATAAAAGCTTCTTTAACTACAGTAATTACTCTAAAATTCCCACAAATAATTCGAGTTCCACATTTCGATGGTAAATAAGATATTGAATAAAAATGTTATGATCATACTTACATTGAGACTCACCTTTATAGGCTTGAGCATGTGTAGTGAAGGGTTACAACCTTTCACTTAGTAATTTATAACTATAATTAATATATTATCTTATATTTGTTACACTCTTTGTTAAGAGTTTAGTTATTTAGTGTTTATTTATTATATATTTTTGTTCATTGCATGAGTAGTCATTTTTTCAAATCAGAGAAGGCCACCTCTAGGATTAAGAAAGGTGAGAGGACAGGCATCTAGCATCCATGGGAGAAGAATCATCTTAAACATTAGCATGAGCTTGTGTTTTTGTTTTGGGGATGTGTATAATTAGTTGCATGCAGGGTTCTCTACATCAGTTCCCTCTAAAAATAGCCTGCTCAATTGATATTATCTATTGGGCCAAGCTTCAGCAATATTTATCCGAATTTCTTTTGCATTACTAAAAATTTGTGTTTTCTTAGTGCTTCTACATGACTAAACAATTAGTTTACCAGTATGTTAAGAAATGAATGGCTTTGAACACATCACCTACTTGATGGGCTTGACCATCATAGGGGTAGCAAATGTATTATTGGCAATGAGAAACACTCCATATGTTCTATATACAGTGGAAACTGGCTGCAAATTTGTAATTATTACAGATGTCAAGGTTTGAAAGGGTGAATTGAGTCAGTGTTGAGGTGATTCTTGGGTTGAAGGGAGATGGAAAGGGAATCTAGAGATGAGATGAGGTCATAACAAGGGTATACCAAACCTGTTTCAAAGCTGCAATGGCCTTAAAACAACAGCAGTATAATAGGATTGCATGACGTTGAGGGGTAGATGATAGAATTAGGTCAATGTTTGAGTATGGGGATGTAGAATAGGAGAAGACGTGTTAAAAGGAGTGACCAATGAAGGTATATGAAGCCTTTTTGAAGGTCAACGTCTGACTTTTAGTTGATTAGGGTCTTATGAAGAGGGTTTTCAGTTTTTGAAATTTAATAGGGCGTACAAAAGGAAAGGCTATTAGAGTTGGGTTTTCGAGTCCAAGAGGCTAGGGAATTAAGAACATTGCAAGCTTGTTATCTTTCATAGACAATGCACAATAAAATCAGTCGTGGCAGTTCCTCTGTAGCATTTCCTGCCTTTGGAGATTTACTGTACAAGAGCATAGTAAGGTTTATGGACTCACAGAAATGTTACTGTCTATACCATGAAATGTGGAATGGAATCCTGTGATAACAAAATGTTGCACAAAAGGATGAATCATTTTCCTCTCCCAAATGTACTTGTCAAAGCAAAGCTGCCTTGTTTCAGCACCATGTGAAATAGCATAACCAAATGATTTCATAAGCCTGATAATTTTCTTGAATTCACAGAAACCCCAATCGAGCAATAGACAGTGTGAATCTGAAGCCATGAGGAGGATAGAACCCAAAAGGGTCTCAAACTCAAAGGTTGAAGCATTAAAAGATCGGTCTCGATCTAGATATGTGACTGGAATGCTTCATCAACCGAATTCACTTTAACATATAATGAAAATCGGATGGTAGCTATCAGTCCAAAAGACATACCTAGCCAGACATGTTCGATGCTCATGGATGAAATTGGAGGGTGATAGGAAGCCTGCAAATGCGTTCACCTGGGCTTTCTCGAGCTCCTAGCCAAGGGGAGCAACTCTCTCTAGCTCCCAAAAACCGTGAAGACAATGCGTTCGGGGCCTGCAAATTGGAGGGTTGGATGAAATTGTGAGGACCTGCAAATGCGTTCACTTGGGATTTCTCGAGCTCCTAGCCAAGGGGAGAAACTCTCTCCAGCTCCCAAAAACCATGAAGCCAACGCGTTCGGGGCCTGCAAATTGGAGGGTTGGACGAAATTGTGAGGACCTACAAATGCGTTTGGGGGTTGTGAGAGACGAAATTGGAGGGTGGCAAAACTTGGATGAAATCACACATGTAAAATCACACTTGAATCAAAAGTATGATATCATGTTAACATGGCCAATAAACCAAAAATAAGGACCATAACTATGCTAAGTGATTCAATATAAATTGTTAGTGGAATAATCTAATACCACTAGATCACTTTGAAAGAAAACAAGTCACTCTCCTCATGAAGATATTTTTCTTTGCGACTAGGAGGTAAATTTTATTATGTCCATGAGGAAACCAAGACTTCAATTATTCCAAGGTTTAAATCCCTCTCTTGATCCCACACCTAACTAACTCACCA
>LPNX011163846.1:5472-115204 GCA_001517045.1 Pseudotsuga menziesii | reverse complement strand
TCCCCCCCCCCCCCCTCCTCACATCACTCTCAATACCCCCATACCCAAATTGAAATAATAAATAAAGTCTAAAATATTATATTATACAAAATAAAAACATATAAATATCATCATATAAAACACATACCTCAGGACGTGCTCTTTGCCTAACAAAAGCAAACATTGACTTTTGCGCCCTAGGTCAACTTGACCGTTGTAAAAAGTCAACAAAAGACGGTGTTGTCGCTATAGAGACGGTCAAGAGTGGATACAGCGACGTCCAAGAGTTTAGGCGTGGATACAGAGACGTCTAAGAGTCCAGGCGTGGATACAGCGACGGCTAGGCATGGATACAGTGACACCTAGTTCCTGTTACATCGGATTTTACACCAAAAAGTAAGAAACGTGGAAAACCTCCGTGGAAAAATCTGCGCTTTTGTACTAGTGGCAGTTTATGTGTTTGATTAGAAACTCTTAATCTTTGTTTCAGAAACTCAAATGAGGCATAACACTGTATGGAAAATAGTTTCTCTCATCATGTTGATTGCAATCTTCATAAAAAGAAGGATTGGAATGCATAGAATATTTTGGTTGTTCACCCTTCTCATCTTCCACCAGCAAAGAATGACTTGTATGTTCATGTAAATATTCGGGTGAAATTTCAGTTTGAAAAACACACAGGTCCTTCCTCAACCATTTACTCAAAATCTGATTCCTCTTTTCTTGCAATTTTGGTCTCTAAATTGAAATAGGTTTTTTACTACATCTATATTCCTTATAATGGGAACATCTCTGTTTTTCATACCAATCTACTTCAACGGATCCATGACAACAAGTTGATACCCCTTCTTAAATTCCTATTCCATGCTTAGCAAGAAGATCCTCTGCTTCATGACAAGAATTGTCATGTTCCTCTTCAATAAAAAAAACCAGAGGATGCGTCAGTGTCCATAGCGAGTCTCTCCATCAAATTTTACATGGTTTCCATCATCATGTCTATCTTATCCTATCGTGAGTTAGAGGAAGAAGTTGTGTGGGATATTTATCCTTTTTTCTTTCTTCCTCTTCTCTCCTTTTCTCTCTAGCAGTAGTCATATTCATTTCCACCTCTATGGCAACATTCATCATACAGGCCAAAGAGGCAGATTTTCTTTCACTCAACCACAATGTAAATTCACTATCAAAATCTTCAGCATATTGGAGTTGGGAAGAACCAGGGGGAGGCTTGAACTGGGAAGGGATGGAATTATATAATTTCATAAACTTGTCAAAAAACTCCTAGACAGATTCACTCTCCCTCCTTTTCATGGATTGGAATTGGGACAAACACTTCCTGGGGTCTTTCTTATCTGCCCATTTGTTATTGAAAGAATCTTCAAAATCCTGATAGTTTAGAATGGAGTTGTCCAGAAGATTTGTGAACCATTTTATTGCTTCTCTGGCAAGGCTTTGGGAAAAAGTCCGAATTTAATATCCTCATGGTCTAATTCCTCCAAGATTGTCTAGTCTGAAAACCATCCCAAGTGTTCCTTAGTTGAATACCCCCTCTCCCCATTAAAAGTTTTGAGTTTTTGGGTGTATCCCCAGGGAAGTTCATGAAGAGAGGTAGGGAGAAGTATAGGGGAAAATATTTTAGCCTTTCCCAGGATTATAGTAGGTTTTTCAAGAGGAATTAAAGCTGGTGTGATAGAAAGAATTAATTTGTTGTGAGGAATCGCGGATCTATGAAGGACTGAAAAACTGAATGATGAAGGTTTCTTAAGCTCTAAAGTGGTGGGAAATAAGGATATGGCAGCAGAATTCTCTATGGAAGTGGAGTTTAATGAGGCTAATTCAGAGGGAATTAGGGGGAATTCTTGATCAAATGAGGGTTGGAGATCCCTACCTAGAGACTCAGAAAAGGATGTAGTATCAACTGTAGCATCATGAGTTTTACAGGGATGATCATTGTTCTTATGTGGCTCGACTAAAGGATTTTGGTCAAAATCATATGTACAAGATGAAGGGATACTTTCAGTTTTTAAAGAAGGATATATAGGGTAAAATCCATGGCTTTGTTTTGAGTGCAATAAATAATGGGAAATTCCTTTGACAAGCTTAGGAAATGATAGGAAAAATTTACAAGAAAGGATAAGATATCTTGGAGAAGATTCACACATGAGTACCTCATTTTTTCACCATGCCTTTCCATGTCTTTGCAGTGAGCTCATTTCTTCAGTATAATTTCCATATAAAATTCCAAATATTGGAATCTTTGAAGGTGGAGTCACCAGGTGAAATATGTACAACCTCCCTCATGTTTGACCATTGTTCACCATCAACAGTTAATCCTAAAACTCTTTGTAGCTTTTTGTCCACTAGAATTTCCAGTGGAGTCATCTTCCAAAAGCTTTGAGTGGAGTCATCTTCGAAAAGCTTTGAGTGGAGTCATCTTCCAAAAGCTTTGAGTGGAGTCACCAGAGCATATACAACCAACATGTTTCTAGGACCATATTCTCAACTAAGTCATAGATCTATGACAATGTCATTTCCCCGAGGAGATCATAGAAATTAGTCCCCAGCAACGACACCAAGATGTTATCACCCAATCATTTTCCTATGGTTGTGGTAGGAGAATCACTAGGGTAACCATTTAAAACCAATATTTAGGTTGTATTCTAGTATATACAGTTAGAGAGGGCTCTCTCTTTGTGATAGGGTCGTTCATATGCACATTTGGCTTTAAGAAAGCATTCAAAAGGCTAGTTTTCTGAAGGGAATTGTCTTTTAGGGTTTTAAAGAGTGTAATATAGACTCAATATCAAATACCATTGGGAAATGGAGTCACATCCTGAATCATTCAATGGTTTTACAACAATAATGAGCGGTGATTTTCCTTTTTAATATGAGGCAACATGGGTGTCACATCTAGTCAAAATATCTTGAAGTAATGACATATAGAAATGAGGAAAATACGAGTGAAACAAGAGGAACTTATCTATGGATGAAAATCTTGGAACACCTTTAGCATAAATATAACAACAGATAATAACTAAAACATAGCATCTAACAATGGATGAATTCTATCACAACCATCATAACACATAACAAACATGATTTCTGATGAAGGAGTGTTTGACGAATTCCTTTTCCTACAAATATAGAAATGTGTTAGAATAGTACACATGCATGAAAATGGGAAGTACAGGAATCACAGACTGGACGTGAACACCTTGATGAATCTTAGAAACACAAAAGAATATTTCTCATTAGCGCTTCCAAGAAAATTGCAGAACTACAAAAAATAGGCACGCAGGGCTTCAAGAATGAATGTCCAGCCCCTCTTTTCCTCCGTAGAGGTTACATTTATAGTGATGGGATCCAAATACCAACCTTGAAACATAGCCAAATTCAGTTACATAAACTTCAAGAATCAATTCTACACACATCGAATCCTAAGAAATTCCAATCTGACAGATTCGCCATGATCACGAGCAAATCGAGAAAGCATGTTGCGTTGTGTGTGATGGACAAAAATGGAAAACCAAACACCTAGAAATTTGGCTCGCTTGATGAAAATGATTGTTCAGAGCATCTCTGGACAGCTTGCAACAATTTCAATATTCCTTGTATCTTCCACTTGTGAAATTGTTCTGGATCGTGGATTTGAAATCCACCTCGATCTCAAGCGTTCATCCTTGTCATGCCTACCATATTCTGTAGATTTCAAATGTTCATTTATCCATGAATGTTAGATCAGCAGAATTAACCTCTGTCGCAGATCTATTTCTCCTACAAATCGTCACCATTGAAATATTCGGGCTCTAAGAAATTTCATAGATTTTAAAACTTAATTTCATCATTCACCTTCAATTTGTAGAATCAACCTCAGTAATTGATCTTCAACATCATGAAATATCAATCGCTGAAACCTACAGGGTGTACAAGATTTTACAAATTGAGATATATACTTCTCCTTTATGCATGTTTCCCTTTTCCACAATGCCAATCTTAGACAGAAACCTTCCCTTCCATTGATCTAAGATGAAGCTACAGGCTGTCAAAAGTGGAAAGTGGGCTTCCAACTTTTCATAACCAAATTTTCTATATTTCCTCTTTCCGCCTTTCTGCTCCCTTCTAGGCCATTGATCTCTGTGGAAGCTCTCTGCACCGTCGATCCTGTGAATCATGGAAAGAAAGATTCTAGCTTTCCATGACCTAATTTTATCCTTTTCCACTTCTCTACTTTTTCTTTCCGATCCGTTGATTTTTCGCAAAATATTTCTGGACCATCGATCCTCCAGATCGTAGAATGCGGAATTTCAACTTTTTCACAACAAAAAATATGTATTTATGCTCCCACCTTTCTGCTCCTTTCCGAGCCATTGATATTCAGCGGAATATTTTCGGACCATCGATATTGCAGATCACAGAAAGTGGGATTCCAACATTTTACGACCAAATTCCTGCATTTTCCACTTTTTGCTTTTTCCTTTCCGCAAAATAGTTGAAAGCGGAAGGCAAAAATGCCAACTTTAATTACCAAATTTTGGCCCTTTTATCTTCTGCCATTTTTTCTTTTGACTTTACCTTGAGTCGTTTATTTATCCCTGTGTCATCCTTGACCGTAAGATCTCGGACTACAGAAAGCGGAAGTCGGGTTTACCATCTTTCACAACCCAATTTTGAATTTTCGGCTATTCCGTTCCATATTTTTCCTTGGCGAAAATGATTTGTGGCCTTTGATATTCTCTGTTGTGCATTCAGGCCATCCATTTTGGTCATCTTTTAATGTTGATCAGATTCTTCATACCAGGCTCATTTCCAAGGTCGCACCTAAGGGTTTTTTCAATTTTTTCGTCGCTTTCGACTAGGACTGGATCCTTCAGAACCTGCATCAGCACTCAGTCAGGTTACATGACATGGGGAATTTTCAACCTTACCCATGATTTTCAATGGCTTATCCTTTTGCAAGGGTATTAGCGTGGATCCATCTGTAAAAATATTCGAATCTTACCATAGGTGCTAACAAAGATGACAAGTTGACTCAGTCATCTTTTCACATTTTAAGAGTAAGAAAAGAGCTTAAAGATGGCTCTATTATGGTTTCTTTTCTTAAAAAGAATTCCATATCCAAAAATATCAACTCTTCATGACTTGCAACCATCAAAATGACCATGATACCTTCATTTAATCAAGAATTAGACTTTAAATGACTATACTAAGGGTAAAAATTAATAAATTTAATAAAATAAAACAAAACTGGTAAATAAAACTACCAAAGAAGTCAAAAATAGTTATCATTTTGTTTTTACCCATTCTGGAGATAAAAATGACACCTTTGAGAGAAAACTTGGAGTGTTCATTGCAAAGGCTACAATCGACCATTTGACGAACCGTCTGGACTAGGTAAATCCCAAACTCTTCCCCTACATTTCAATGCTTTCCTTTTTCAATTTGATGTATTTTTTAGGTGTTTTGGGTCCATTTTACAAAATTAAAATGCATGTTCTGGGCACCAATCTTTCCCTTTCGAGAATTGACGTGCTGAGCAACACCGCACATTTCCTTGAAGAAAAGTGTGGTTCCACTGTTCTGTCCAAAAGGAGAGAATGTAGTGGTGTAATACACCCTAAAATGCTTCAAAATTAATACAAAACAAAGGTTTTTAAGAATTTTGAATTATTGAAAATGTTTTTTAATCCCTCATTTTGATTGTTTGGCAAGTTGCATCATCGAAAATGGTTGTGTGGAAATACTGGGAAAAATAATTAGATGACCTTCATGGAGCGAATTATCATGGCACTATAAACGATCATCAGGATACAAGGTTCTAATGTTCTTCAAAGTTCCCAGCATGAGGACACAAATTAGGTTGTTGGAGTATATGATCAGGATGTGGAATCTTGAGCAACAACATTTTGAAGTGAGTGCACACATACTTACTATGTAAGTGGAATACATCTACTTCATAATAGGGATTCCTAGGAAAGGAGCACCCATTTTTCTAACTGGGCCTTGTGGTGGGGATGTTACTACATAAGTCCTCATTAATCATCATTGTTTCCCAAGTACTAATATGAGTGGGAAAAATATCCCCATCAAGGATGTGATGGAATTACCCTTGAGGACGGTCATTTGTACCATGTAGAGGATTTCTAGGAGCCAAGGAGCTCATCAGGAATCTAGGGCTCACATGTTTTATGCCTTATAGGAAATGGCACCAACTGTATTCAATTGGGATGAAGCCTTGATAGTGACCTTCAAAGAACAACTTACCAAGTGTCACTATGGTGAGTTAAAACAATTTGGATATGGTACTATTTTAGTGTCATTTTTCTTGAAGAGAGTCCCATTGTTGAGGCCACTGCTGGCCTTCAATGAACTCGGATCATGAGATCCATGCATGCTCAGGTGGGTTGAGGTCATGGCCCATCATGGTGGCACTGGTCCCAGGGTTAAGTATGGAGCATCCTTCTTCCACTAGTTAGATGACCAACTTCTCATGATCAAGGATTATTCCTATGCAGTCACATATTTTCGAGGAGATATAGACCTAGCCCTGTCTGAGGATGAGCAGTGGGGAGACATCGATGAGTAAGACACTAAAATTCATATGTTTTTTATGTTTTTGTGTTTTTTATTTTTTATGTGTGGTGATGAGACATGTTTCATAATGTGTAGATGGTGGGATAGCGAGACTAGGACGGTCCCCACCGATCGACGGGCAGGTCAATTCTTGATTTGTACACCAAGGTGATGATGAGATGACTAAGCTTGAGGAGAACCTCAACAGTCTCACCTTAGATATTCCTAACATTTCAGTGGATGACCTCCTTAGGACATACAAGTGACACACGACTGGTGTGTCGAGACATTTTGTTCTCTTGCTGCGCATAGTAGCAAGGTACATTATGTGTTATCGCAAGCATCACTAGGATTTGATGGGATATGTACAATGAAAGATATTGTTTTCAGTATTTTTGTTATCTTATAGTGTTGAAAGCTAGTCTACTTCAATCCAAGTCTCGAGACCACATTTTTGTACTCAACACTTTATATATATATATATATATATACAGACTCATTTTTGCACCGTACATGATTTTGTTAATGGAATACTATTTACACGGATTTAATCTTCCACATTGTTTATTTATAATGTCTCATGTTATTTCAGTCATCAATGTATTAAGAATGGGAAATATACAAATCCAATATGTAATTAGCAAGTGAATCGACAATCGAGTTAAAATATCTTGGAACATGTTGATAGGTGATAGAATAAAATGGCCTCTCAAGTAGATGTACCCTTAAAAAAACATGAAGAAGTATTGGGTTTCAGATGGCATACACGAGGTTCAACTGAGAGACTACTAGATGGGAGTCCAAAAAGATGACCAAGTGCTCGATATGTTGAAATATTGTAACTTCGGAGAATATTCTATATGTATCTTTTGTGGTCCCCGATGGTCCTACTGGGAGAACCACTTGTATTACTTTGTACTCCGATGCTTCTAATCGGAAGAACTAATAAGAGTCATGAGGTAGTCCCCTCTAATTGTAAAGGTGGGTCATTAGCACCCAGTGTGGTTACTTCAGCCTACATGTGTAACTCGAGCCTACATGATTTAACTCGAGCCTGCATGTCGAATGAGTTAGTTAAAGTGAAGAGATGAATATAAATAGAGGTGTGGTTCTGCTCATTTGAGACACACACTCTCACTTGTATAGCACATTAGTGGAGAAGAGAAATAGCTGGAGAAGGAGGAGGATCAGGCTTTGATCTCCTTGCTGGTTTTATCTTTTATCTTTTTGGGGCATCCATATTGAGGAAGCTTTTGCTGGGTTTTTCCCTTTAGGGTTTTCCCAGGATATATCTTTGTGTTCCTTTTGTATGGTTGTGCTTTTCTATCTTTAAGTGATCCTGTTTATATGCTTTTGTTATGAAAAATGAAATGAAATACTGATGTCTTAGCTAAGCATATGAAAAGTTAACATGGTATCAGAGCCACCCTAAAAAGAAGACATTATGCAGCTACTGAATCTAGGGCTTCTTAATTTTTGGTTCTCTCTCCACAATCGATCAACAAAAGAAGGCTAGGTTGACTCTCCATTGAAGGGTGCATCTTTCTATTGAAGCGGAATTTGATTTCGAGCATTTTCAGTTTTTGGTGTGGGAAATTAGGGCTTCTTGCAGAAGAAGAATTTTTGAGTGAGCCCAGCATAGGATTGATCTCCTCATCAAAATCAAAGTTTAGAGACCTTGATAAATATTTTTGGTTGGGTGAAACTCCGAGAAAGTCAAACCCTAGTTTGACCTGGAGCTAGAAAAACCCTAAATACTAAAACTGCTAAGTTTTGGTATATTCGCTATATCCAAACATTGGTGAAGTTTCAAGAGCTGAAAATTGTAGAGACCGAAGATACAATCCTGATGAAATATGTTTCCAAAATTCAGCCTCTGATTCACTATATTCTAGGAGATATGATCCCTCAAAGTTAGAGTTCCAGCCTCTTCCAGAATTCATCCCTAAATAGGACACCTCGGTAAAATTGATATATATTTGGCTACAGAGGTCCAAATGGAGTTCCTGAAGATGTTCCAAAAATAGCACAGACTTTAATTTCTGTGGTCCAAATTTTAGAACCTGACGATGAACCAGTGACACGTGTCATTCCATACAACTTCACTATTCTGAACAGTCCTATAACAGGTCACCTTGGGAAAATGATCATAAATCCCAATTGGTGAAACCAATTATGATGAAACCTATGGTTTTGGATCAAGGATATGTGATGTTACATCATATAAAAATTTCATACACAAAGGAGGGGTAATTTCGGAGAGATCATAGAAACAGTAACAGGAATTTCTGTAGAAGAAATTGGAAAACTAGGGCTTCCTGTTCCGAGAGCTTCCCTCCACTGTTTTCAGAAAAGGAGTACATTGGACAGCTTTATTTGAAGAGATATATCTTTCTATCCAAACATATTTGAAAGATTCCAAGTTTTGAAAATTAGTTTTTCTTTGACAAACCCTAGATCATCCAACTTCGGAAGCAGGACGGACACCTCAAATCGGTAAGATCTAATCTTTTGCTATTTGCATTTGAGGTTCTCATTTCAAAGTGATCTATCACATTAGCTTGATGATAAGCTTGGTGAATTTTAAAAGTTCCAAGCATGGAAGTATTTGATCTCTCTGAAGAAAATAAATTGGAAACCTACATGAGTAGAGAGGTTCTAGTTCTAGAGGGAGATGAGCCTCAAAGCCTTACACAAGAAGAACTTGATCAAGGCCAAGAAGATCATTGTTGATTCAATCACGGATCAAATTTTACCCCAAGTGTATTCCATAAAGACACTGAAGATGTTTTATTCCTTGATCAAGTGATTTGAAGATAAGAACATAACTCAGAACATGACAGTTGAAGAATGTGAAGATCCAGAATGCATAACATCTTGAAGCGGTAGAAGAAGAAGCAGAGAATGCAGGAGTGGTGATAGCCACCTTGAATGGCCTCCCATGATCATGGGATTCATTCATGCGAAGAATGTATGCCAGAAGTAATTGATTACTTTCAGCTTGACTCATAAGAAGAGAAGAATAATATGGGAGCAATTGAAGATCAAGCTCTCACCATTTGAAGAAGATCCCTCATGCGATGAGGAATATGAAGAACTCAATTCTTGAAGAACCTCTTATTCATCTTATCATTTGGATAAGAAATGATGGTTTAGATGAATGGACAAGATGATAAAGCAGATGGATTCTACCCATGAAACAAATAAAAGATAAGTATTCAATTGTCATTTCATGATATTGTTTTGTTATGCATTTGATTATATTCAGTTGATGTGTTATGCATGATAGATTGTTTGCATTAATGAATGTATACTACTAATATGCATGTGATGGGTAAGTAGCTCATGGTGCTATAAAACTCTCCATTGCTACTTATTTATAATGAAGCCTCCTTGCTGACATATTGGATTAGTGCACAATCTCAATAGTGTCATGATAGAAATGGAGGGCATATAGAAAGTTTCTATGAGATATGGATGAATGTTGTATTGGCTAAACAATTGCATGATGCATAAGAATTTGTTCTTATGCATATGTTTTATGAAATAGTTCTAACCATGCAACTGGTGCATTTGAATTGTAGGAAAGGTCCTGTACAACCTCCTAAAAGAAGGACGAGACTTGTTCCAAAGAACAAGTGATGACAATTCAATAAACATGAATCTAAAGCTCCTAGGGTCAGAGACACCATGATGAAAGAAAGAGCTTCAGAGAGCAGTAGATCCACCTCCAAGGATGAAGACAACCATGGGTATGAGAGATAACTCAAGATGAAGAAAAGAATGCTATGAAAGAAGCTATGATCAAAGAATAACAGTTGATCATGGGGAATGATGTATATGATATGATTTCGAGACATAAAAGGAAGTATGTAGTATCTTCCATATGGATCTACACAAACGAGTGTACAAAGCAAGGATCATGATTTTCCTCAGAAAGAATAGACTATGACTAGTATATAGACTATGACTATGACTATGACTAGTATATACTCTATTGACTAGTATATATCAAGCATCTGTATAGAATGAAGAAGGAAGATAATACTCTACTTTAGGGGGAGTGACTACAGAAGATATCTGAGTTCAACATGGTACGACATGATAGACAGCTTCCTGATGGATTGAGACTTTACCAAGAGTAAAGTGGGTTCCAATCTTCAAAGTTGAATGCAGAAGACTAGGATATGTTGATGATATGACAAGATGAACTCATGGAAGATGTTATGATGAAAAAATACTAGAATGATGTTTGGGATATAGTACTCAAACCAGAAAGAAAGAATGTGGTATCTTACAAATGGATTTGCAAGATAAAATATGTTGCTGATAGAAGTAAGGAAAGACTTGTGGCTAGAGGTTTCTATAAGAAAGAGGGAATTAATTCTGAAGAGACACTTACTCCAGAAAGCAAGGTACACTTCCTTCAGAACTATGATGGTAGTTGCTTCCATGATGAAGTAAAGACAAGCCTTCCTTAATGGTATGATTGGGGAAGATTTTTACATCGAATAGTCACAAGGATTTGAAGTTGAAGATAGATGGACTCATATATGTAAGTTAAATAAGGCCCTCTATGGCATGAAGCAAGCTCCCAGAGCTTGGTATGGAAGGATAGACAATTTCCTCTCAATTATGGGCTATACCAAGAGTAAAACTGATTCTAACCTTTATCTCAAGGTTGTAGAAGATGAACCTATCATCCTGTTATTATATGTGGATGAATTATTCTTGAGAGGGAATGAGAAATAGATCATGGAAAGCAAGAAGAAACTAGCAGAAGAATTTGAGATGAAAGACCTTGGGTTAATGCATTATTTCCTAGGTCTGGAAGTATGGCAAAGTTCAAAAGAAATCTTTCTCAACCAGGGAAAGTATGCAGTAGAGATATTGAAGAGATTCAATATGTTGGAATGCAAAGCCATGGCCACACCCATGGATTCCAACCTGAAATTGTTAGCTGATAATTCATCAGAGTTAGTGGATGCGACTCATTACAGACAGATCATTGGGTCATTGATGTACGTAACAAATACCAGACCAGACATTTGTTTTGCCATGAACACCTTAAGTCAATATCTTGTTCAACCAAGATGGGTTCACCTAGTAGCTGCAAAACATGTAATGAGATATCTAAAAGGGACTATAGACCTTGGTCTATACTATGATGGTAGCCATGAGTATAGATTGTATGGCTACACAAATGCAGATTGGGCTGGAAGTATCTCAGATAGGAAAATCACATCAGGTAAATGCTTTTGTTTGGGGTTGCTATGAGTTCATGGTTTAGTAGGAAACAGTCCAGTATTTCTCTTAGCACGACTGAAGCAGAATACATAGCAGATTTCTCTGCTAAGTTGTGAAGTCATATGGCTTCGGAAGCTGATATCAGGTCTCTTTGATCTGAAGATGGATACTACAATGATTCTATGTGATAACCAGAGCTGTGATGATAGAGAACCCTGTGTTCCATTGTAACACATAGAAATCCGGTATTTCTACATACAAGATAAGATGAAGATGTTTCAGTATTCCCATACTGAAGATATAGATGATGTTTTAGTATTTACATACTGTAGATGCAGATGATGGTGATTCCGTATTTCTATACTGAATATAGAGATGATGATGCTTTCAGTATTTCTATACTGAAGATATAGATGATGATGCTTTCAGTATTCACATACTAGAGATACAGATGGTGATAGTTTAGTATCCACATACTGAAGATGTAGATGATGATGGTTTAGATGATGATGTGCTGATGAAGCCTTTTTCTCGAGTAAAGTTTGAACACTTTTGGTGTGGTTTGGAAAGACCTTCCCCGAAAGGGGGAGTAGTGATGTTTCAGTGGGATTGTATCATCCCTGGGCACTTGCCCTAAAGTGATCCGGAGACCTCGTCTTTGAGAATGAAGTGGGATTGTATCATCCCTGGGAACTTTCCCTAAAGTGATCCGGAGACCTCATCTTCGAGAATGAAGAGGGATTGTATCATCCTGGGACATATGTCCAGAAGTGATCCGGAGACCTCGGTCTTCAAGAATGAAGAGGGATTGTATCATCCTGGGACAAGAAGTGATCCGGTGACCTCAGTCATCGAGAATGTAGCAGGATTGTATCATCCTTGAAATTCGGTTCAAAATGGATCCGGTGAACTTCGGTCATCGAGAATGTGGAAGGATTGTATCATCCTTGAACTTCGGTTCAGAACAGATTCGGTGTAACTTCGGTCATCAAGAATGTGGCAGGATTGTATCATCCTTGAACTTCGGTTCAGAATGGACCGGGTGTAACTTCGGTCATAGAGAATATGGTAGGATTGTATCATCGTTGAACTTTGGTTCAGAATGGATCTGATGTAACTTCAGTCATCAAGAATGTGGCAGGATTGTATCATCCTTGAACTTCGATTCAGAACGGATCCGGTGTAACTTCAGTCATCGAGAATGTGGTAGGATTGTATCATCCTTGAACTTCGGTTCAGAACAGATCCGGTGTAACTTCAGTCATCAAGAATGTGGTAGGATTGTATCATCCCTGAACTTCAGTTCAGAATGGATTCGGTCTAACTTTGGTCATCGAGAATGTGGCAGGATTGTATCATCCTTGAACTTCGGTTCAGAACGGATCCGGTGTAACTTCAGTCATCGAGAATGTGGTAGGATTGTATCATCCTTGAACATTGGTTTAGAACGGATCTAGTGTAACTTCAGTCATCGAGAATGTGGCAGGATTGTATCATCCTTGAACTTCAGTTCAGAATGGATCCGATGTAACTTCGGTCATCGATAATGTGGTAGGATTGTATCATCCTTGAACCTCAGTTCAGAACAGATCCGGTGACCTCGGTTGTCGAGAATGTGATAGGATTGCATCATCCTTGGACTTTAAGTCCAAAAGAGATCCAAAGACTCTTTTGTCTTTGTACTATGTGCTGCTACTGCTGATGATGATGTTTCCTGATCGAAATATCAGAGTGTGATGATGATGATGATGTTTCTGATCGAAAGATCAGAATGTGATGATGATGATGATGATGTCGTACTGATCAAAATATTAGATTATGATGATGAAGACATACTGATCGAAATATCAAAGTATGATGATGACATACTGATCGAAAGATCAGAGTATGATGATGATGATGTTTTCTAATCGAAAGATCAGAGTGCGATGATGATGATGATGTTTTTGATCGAAAGATAAGAATGTGATGATGATGAGATCGTGATGATGATGATGTCGTATTGATCGAAAGATCAGAGTATGATGATGATGACGTACTGATCGAAAGATCAGAATATGATGATGAGTTGATGATGATGTTAGAGTATGATGATGTTCGGTTGATGATGTTTCTAATTGAAAGATCAGAGGCTGATGATGATGATGCTTCTGATTGAAAGATCAGAGAGTGATTATGATGATATTTTGATGCTGATATTTTGATGATGATGATGTTGATATTTTGATGATGTTGATGTTTTGACAATAATGATATTTTGATGATGATGATGTTTTCATGATGATGTATCTGATTGAAAGATCAGAGTATGATGATGATGTTGTTGCTGATCAAAAGGGTCAAAGTACTGAAGATGTTGTCAAAATATGTTGCTAATCGAAAGGTCAAAGTGCTGAAGATGTTGCTGATCGAAAGGTCAAAGTACTGAAGATGTTGCTGAAGTTGTTGCTGATCGAAAGGTCAAAATACTGAAGATGTTGCTGATCGAAAGATCATAGTACTAAAGATGTTGCTGAAGTTGTTGCTGATCGAAAGATCAAAGTACTGAAGATGTTGATGCTGATCGAAAGGTCAAAGTGCTGATGATGATGTTGCTAATGTTGTTGATCATAAGATCAGAATATGATGATGATGATGATGATGTTTGAGAAGTCAAAATACTGAAGAAGTTGTTGCTGATCAAAACAGTCAGAGTGTTGCTATTACTGAAGACTAAAGATTGAAGATGAATACTACATGATGTTGAAAAGCTTCCAATGATTTATAGATGTGTTACCCTGTTGATGTTGATGATGTCCTCTATCTCTCTCCTACTATTGTTGTTGTTGGTGTTGTTGTAGAATACCCTTCTCGTTAAGGGGGAGTGTTGAAATATTGTGACTTCGAAGAATATTCTATATGTATCTTTTGTGGTCCCCAATGGTCCTACCGGGAGAACCACTTGTATTACTTTGTACTCCGATGCTTCGAATCAGAAGAACTAATAAGAGTCATGAGGTAGTCCCCTCTAATTGTAAAGGTGGGTCATTAGCACCCCAGTGTGGTTACTTGAGCCTACATGTGTAACTTGAGCCTACATGATTTAACTCGAGCCTACATGTCGAATGAGTTAGTTAAAGGAATGGATGAATATAAATAGAGGTGTGGTGCTCCTCATTTGAGACACACACTCTCACTTGTATAGCGCATTAGTGGAGAACAGAAGTAGATGGAGAAGGAGGAGGATCAGGCTTTGATCTCCTTGCTGGTTTTATCTTTTATCTTTTTGGGGCATCTATATTGAGGAAGCTTTTGCTGGGTTTTTCCCTTTATGGTTTTCCCAGGATAAATCTTTGTGTTCCTTTTGTATGGTTGTGCTTGTCTATCTTTCAGTGATCCTGTTTATATGCTTTTGCTATGAAAAATGAAATGAAATACTGATGTCTTAGCTAAGAATATGAAAAGTTAACACAATATCATGAGATGAAGCTTCGTTTAACAACCCTATCACTGCATAATATTCAACAATATTGTTGGTAGTGGGACATAAGAAGACTCCCCTAAACTAACTAAGTAATTGGCTTGGGAGTATAGTAGACATGCTACTGAAGCGAGATTCAAGGTATGGATACTAGCACCATCGACAAAACCATATTAGAAAGTCATCTACAGAATTTAAATCATAACATGAAATAAGGAGTGCCGGACAAGACCCAAGGGCCACACTAAAAGTCAAATGTACACATATATACAAGGTGCCAATGCAATATATTCTAGGAATAGTACCTTTTTAGGTACAATCCATTGTGAGGCTACCCAAAAGGTATTCCATCATAATCTACTAATTCATAGGCCCCTTTTTCCAAGACTTTGATAATGATGTAGGGACTGTACCGCATTAATTCAAGCTTCCCTTTCCCCAATTTATCATGTTTCTGATCATATGTTAGATCAAGGTCTCCTTCGTTGAAGACACGAGGTTGAAGGAATTTATCATATTGGGCCTTGACCCATTTCTTGTGTGACTTTTTAGCCAGAGAGGCATCTCGTAATGTTTCGTCAAGGTTGGTTAGATATAGGAGGCATTATTCCTCGGTTGAGGTGTTGGGTAGAAGCTCAACAACTAGTTTCAGTGACATAATTTTGCATTCGATAAGTAAAATGACTTCTAGCCCATAGAGCAATTGCAAAGGTGTGAAACTGGTCACTATTTTCACAGAAGTTCTATAGGCCCAGAATTTCTATTTTCATAGAATTTCTATTACAAAAATGAGATCCATGATCAGTCACTATAGCCTGAGGAATCCCAAACCTAGCAATGACATGGTTAAACAGAAAGAGGGAAGAAATATTACCATCCTCTGCATACATAGGCATTTTCTTGGCCCATTTTGTAAAATAATCAACAACTACAATGATGTAATTGTGCCCCTCGGCTAAGGGCTAACCGCAATGACGAGGTGTAGCAAAGTAGGGTGGGTGCACTTTTCCTGATAAAAGGGTTGGCATGGTGGGAATTTTTTTACCGCTTCATGGAAATATTTGAAGATCGAGGGCCAAAAGTAAGCATCCCGAATGATTTTCTGAGTTGTAGCCATCCTAGAAAGATGTTTGCCACATGCTCTAGAGTGGCAATCATTTAATGCATGCTCATCCTCATCATGTGTTAAACATATCTAAAGAATCGAATCAATATGACGTCACTATAAAGTGTCATTAAGAATTAGATAGTATTTGGCATGATGGCAAATACACCAACGATCATCACGAGATAGGATGAAATATTTGACTTTGGAGATATATGATCAAATATCCATACCACGGATCTGTCATGATAGTTAGGAACACAAACTCATCAGGAAATGAGTCATTGGGCTTAGTTTCCATAATAGCATAGGGAATATCACACATCATCTGTGAAAACTAAGGTCTTCTTGGAAGAATTCTTAGCAAAATCAAGGTCAAATTCTTTCAGGATGACAATCCAATGAGAATATTTGCCCCCTGGTACTTAATGAGTCAGGATGTAAAACACGGGTTTTTGATCCGCAAGAACGGTAGTGGTGCGAAGCAAGATGTAGTGATGAAAATGTTGCACAACAATGGCCGTATCCAAATCTAGCTTCTCCACATGTGAGTACCAAGTTTAGGAGTTTAGTAGAATCTTACTAAGATAAGAAATCACATATTATTGACCGTTTGAATCCTCCTACACTATAACCATACCAATGGTAGTAGTGGATGCAACCATATAAATCAGAAAGTCTTTTGAGTAATTAGGGGGCTGTAACACAAGTAAGTGTGTTATATCATGTTTTAAATTATCAAAATCTCATTGAGCTTGATCATCCCAAATAAAAGGAGTGTTATTTTTCAACAAACACATATAGCCATGCGGTTTTTTTGTAAAATTGCACACGAAACGATGAATAAAGTTTTCCTTCCCTTGCAAAATTTGGATTTTTGTGATGTCGGTTTGGGGGGGGTAATACTACAATTGTAGTAATTTTTAAAGTGTCAATATAGATAACGTCCTTGGAAACAAAAAATACAACAATATGTCCAGTCTCTACACATAAAAAACACTTATGTTGATTAATCTAAATATGATAGTGACGACAACTCAGGAAAATGTTCCTAAGATTCCCTGGATGATCCTCTCTCCATTGTCAATGAGCAGAAAGGTCATCTAGTTAAGGTTCCACTATGTTCTTGATATCATGAAAGGAATATGACAAGACTCGTTCTAATGTGG
This sequence comes from Pseudotsuga menziesii, assembly GCA_001517045.1. Lineage (NCBI taxonomy): Eukaryota > Viridiplantae > Streptophyta > Pinopsida > Pinales > Pinaceae > Pseudotsuga > Pseudotsuga menziesii. The sequence goes on along the minus strand of LPNX011163846.1, from coordinate 97,677 downwards.
CTCCAACATTTTTCAAGCCAAAAGGTATCTTACAGTAAGAAAAGGTTCCCCATGGGAAAATGATTGTTGTTTTATGCTGATATGCAGGTAGTATTTTGATCTGGTTATAGCCAGAAAATCCATACATAAAGGATAAGATGACACTTCTAGCACAACTGTCAATGATTTGGTCAATGTAGGGAGTAGGAAAGTTGTCTTTCGGACAAGATTTGTTTAAGTCCCTAAAACTAATGCAAACCCTAATAGTGCCCTACTCTTGGAAACAAGTGAAAATATTAGATACCCACTCAATCAATGGCACATGATAAATGAAACCATCTTTCAAAAGTTTTTCAACCTTATCTTTTATCATTGCATCTTTCCTAGGGTGGACTTGATGGAGTTTCTTCCTAACCAGTTTTTCTGTCAGGAAAGCATTGATTTCATGTACTACAATGGATGAATCAATCCCGGACATTTTCTTGTAACTCTAGGAAAAAACATCTTGGAATACTTTGAAAAGAGCTTGGTATTCTTCCATTTCAGTTGTTGAACAGTTCTCTCCAACGCGAACATGTTCAACAACTCATGGCTTCACTGATATGTCGATTGGAATAGTTTGAGTAATGTTGCACAATTTTCCTTCAAAATCACCACCTTGCAATAATACAAGCATTTGAGGATGTTCAACAATATCAGAACTGATAAGAGATACAAAATTGGAATCCATCGAATCAGCATTAGGAAGAAAAGAAAATCTATGATGATGATCTTCCCATAAATATTCATATGGTCTCATAATATCCATAATAGAATTGTTCAATGGAAAAGTATTTAAGAGATAATACAGAGTTGGGAGAGGGGAATCTACCCAATAAGGAAAATGGTAGGGATTCAACGCTACTAGATGTTGGTCATTGACGTAAGCATCAGAGGTAGATTGAATGGCATGGTATAGGGATTCATGAGGACCCTAAGAAGGTATTTCAACAATCTCATTTCCTTTGGGCATGTCCCCGGTAATGGATGCTATGATGTTCACCGTATAAATTTTCATGCTAGGAGGGGAAGCCATAGATGGAAAAACTCCCATAATGTACAAATATTTCAAAAGTCCAACTCCTACAGATTGATAAGGAGGAGAATATTTACCCAACATAGGAACATTATTTGTGGTGGTGGTAGTGATATCAGCTGAACAATAATTAGGTTGATCGATCGTTACAATATTTCCCTAGTGAGGGAACTAGAGAGTACAAAAAACTGACGAAGCAATTGTCGTCATAACGTAAAACCAATTTCTCGCTGATAACAAGTTGTATCCAACGAAGCATCGACCACTTCTACCTAGATAGAAACATTCTTCCCCCCCTCCCCCCCATCTTGATAGATAGCACCCGTAGAAATCCATGAGGCTATAAATCTTGTCCATCAAAGGCTTTAAAATTGGTTGGTGATGGATTAATTTTAGGAGAACCAATGGATCTCCATCAAGACATAGCTAAAACTGAGGTGGAAGCTCCCTCGTCCAGTACAGTCCGATGAACTTTCCTACCTACCACCCTAGTCGCGATTTGAAATGTGAGTTGGTGGGATAACATTGAGTTGTAGTTCTCCACATTAAAAGTGATTGTAGTGGAATTCTCTAGATCTAAGGCCCTCAAGGCTGACAACAAATTTTCATGTTCTATAGGGAAACTTTGGAGTACTTCCAGTGTAAACCAGGTGCAAGGTTCTTGAGCTAAATCTTCAACAATGTTGTAGAATTGGGGAACTCGAGCATTAGGATTGAATACTGACTTCGAGATTGTACTCTTAGGAGGGCACAAAATTTTGTCAAGAATAGGTTTACCAATGGTAAGAGGGCCATTAGAAGGAGGTGGAGGAGAAGAATTAGAAGAAGAATACTTCTTGGGAGAGGTACCTTCATATTTCTTCTAGAGAGGTTTATCATATGTTTTATGTTGTGTGGTCAGCGCAACAGTTTTGTCGGACATAATTCTGATTTTTTATGTGGAGGAAGAGGGGCCTTGTAAAGAGGTGTGGTCAATTAATTGTTTTTGAGACAAGAAAGGGTTAGTTATCACTTCTAGTGTAGAGTTACTTTCAAGACCTTATTGATATCTTCACGCCTAGGACATTCCTTTTTGAAGTGATCATATCCACATAACAGGCCGAGGTTTGGAATCATTCTTTGTATTCATGGTCTTAGGATTATCCTAATGGTTTCCATATTTCTTAGATTTACCTTTACACTTTTTCTTACTACTAGGTGTTTGTGAATATTTAATAACATTCACCTCAGTGGAAACGATAGGAGCGAAAGAAGCAACAGGAGAAGAACTCTTCTACTTGGTAGGTTTCACTGTGGATGGAGGTTGGATTTAACGTACAACACCATCTATAGGAGTTTTAATAGGTGGGTCAGTAGGATTGGTACTAGGACAAGGAGCATTAGGGATCAAATCATATAAGGTCCCAGATTGAGAATAAACTAAGTCCAAATATTAATCCCAACTAATAGCTTATTCCTTTGTAACAACACCACCCATATCCACATCTTAGGCGATAGGAGGAAACAAGAATTTAGTAAATTAGTCAGCTAACCATTGATTCAAAATAGGAGCTTTGATTAACCTTTGACGTCTCCTCCTCTCATGAATGTGATCGAAGATGTGAGTGGAAGTATTCTTCCAAAGAGAGGTAAAAATATACGTACTAGTCTCATAACTGATTGGTAGTTGGAAATGGGTAAGGAATACAATTTCTAGTGAATTAAAATCGACAAACAAATGTTATGGAAGTTTAATATACGAATTACTAGCTGTACCATTCAAATTTCTCTAGAAGTGCCTCAAATAGATAGAATCATCCATCAAGGAGTTCGAAGAACACCACAGATGGAAGGTCGTGACATGATTTTTTGGATCTTCACCTTGCTTTCCATCAAACTTAGGGATATATGATGGTAACTTGACCAGTTTTGTTGGACAAAAAGGGTTGTGTTGGATGGTATCATTAATTAATTAGGGTAAGTTTGGCAAATCCAAATCAGCGAAAAATGGGAGTTGTCGGTTAGGTTGCAGGTAATTATAGTATTGATAAGGTAAGGATACCCTAGGAGGACCATAGGTCAGTTGAGGTTGGCCATAGTACCCTGCAAATTGTTGGTAATTGGGAGTGTTTTGACCCATGAATGGTGGTTGTCCCTGGTTAAATCCATCTTGGCCCCATTGATAGGTTTATTCCATTGAATGGTAACTCTTCTGGATAAGGGACATATAATAGATTATTCTATTATTCCATGCTAACATATTGATTAGAAATATTGGGTTATTGAGGTGGGAGCCAACTATATATGGGTGGTTACGAAGCAGGACCAATAGGATTGTAACTAGTAGGACCACCAGATCCTATAGCTGGAGGAGTAGGTTGTGAAATATTATCTAAAACAAGTACATAAGGTCCCCTAGCTACATGGGACATGGGGGGTAAAAACTAACCTCCAATATTCGAAAAACCCATGGAAGGAATAACATCACTTCCTAATGAAAAATTTGACATTGGATTCGAAACAACTATGACACTCTCGTAGGAGTGGTGAGCCTTGTAATTGTTGGAATAGGTGGAGCATTAGCTAGAATCGAATTAGAAGGGATATTTAAAGATATACCTAGAATATCAATTGGTAGGAGATAGGGTAAATCCCTTCTAGGATTTGGATTTAGCTCCATAGAAGAAACATTTGCAGCACTAGTATAACTGAATTGGGACATAGCTTGTCCCAATGAAGCTTCCAAAAAAAGAGCATATGTCCCAAATGTGGGAGAAACCGTATCATCGGGTTGGAATTGATTGAGTCTAGATCCAATAGGATTTTGCATAGTAAAAGATGGATCTCAAGAGGAGTGTTATTCCGCTAAAGGAGGTACTGGATAATCAATAATGAGAACATTTGCGAGAGGGGAGAATTCACTTCCCTCTTTCCTAACCTGAACTCCTTCCAATTTAAGCATGGATATACTACCTGCTTCAGAATTTGTGTCCATCTCTTGTTCCATGGGAGGTCACATCATAGGGATTAAAGGATATTCGGTTAATAATCCCTGTATACAATGAGATCATCTCAGAAATCAGCCAGTTTGAGTAGTTCAAACTGATCTCAGAAATAAACCTCTATCTAAGAAAGCAAATCAAATGATACTCAAGTTAAAGAAACACTTAAAATTATGATATGAGTGGCTTGAAAATATGTATCCTCATAGGATAATCAAGTCACTAAAACTCGTGATATACCATGAGGTCAACCAGTAAAACACGACAAGAAGGATTGGGACAGTAACCTTTCCTGAATACCTGACTACCTGGATGATACATGAGCAGTGATATCCATGAGTGATGTTCTCAGTGTATTGTGGTGATAGGACAATCAAAGGGCTTTGATGAGTTGGTATTAGAATCCCTGCAAGTGTCTCCCAATATACATAAGGTACATGGTAGCTCCACTACACAGTAGTGATGTCTAATGCACAACCGTTCGAAAGGGGCCTTCCTATATAGTGTTGAGTGCATGCAATACCTTTTGATATACCTCAATAGTACGTGAAAGGTAATTTGTTATAACAACAATACGTGGAATAATCACATGATTCCCGGGATGCAGTGCAGGAAAAAAACAACAGCTCCTACATTTAGAGACACTGAAACAAATATCTAACCTATCACACCTTTCTAAAGTTTTTAACCTGAACTAGTGCCTAATTTTATCTTGTATGGTTAAGTGAATGTATGAGGTGAATACTAGAAATGTAAAACCGTGTAGGTATGCACATGCAAATATTTCACTTTAACTTTTTGGATATGCCCTACTTAAAGATGGGATAGAGGTTTGGCTCTTGTTTTTTCAAAATATGAATAAATCCCAAGAAAAACAATATTGAACTATATCTTCGGTCCTATTGAAAGCATGCAAAGACTTCTAATATAAACCCTGAAAAGACAATAAGATATATTTTAAAATAAAATATGCTATCACTACTTTGCACACAACTTTTTCAATTCTTCAAATGAAAGAAAGATTCAAAAGAAAAAAATATTTTTGTTCTTTTTGTTGAGAAGAAAACACACAAGAAATAAATCTATGAACACTTGAATGTTGACGAGACTAATCAAGTAATCAAGAGTCCAATATGATACTAAGATCTATAATCATTTTTCTCTCAATTTTCTAACAACAAGTATAAAAGAAATCTTTTGACAGTATAAGAAGAAAACAAGACAAAGATTTCTTTCCTTTCTGTTGATTATAACCGTGTATAGAGATCTAAATCAAAATATTTCTTTCCAAAGTGCTCACTAATCAAACCAAAGACAAATGAACAAAAATCCTCAAAGGCTAAAATCAAATGTAACTCTTGAAAATATAAACAAATCAAGCCAATAGACTTTTTCTAGATCTTGTTTAATGATTACAACTATTAGTAGCCAAGCCAAAAACAATCAGAAACTAATCTACATATGCAAGATTTCAAAAATAAACTAGGGATTGAAGAACCTACCTGGCACCGTGCTTTGAAAGTTTGGTACATAGCATTACAGGTCTAGTACCGTGCTTTGTAAATAGGTAAAGAGCGGTGGCATCGCTCCTTGTACAAAGTAAATATGTGGTGGCACCACTAGTTTCGTCAAGGAAAGGTGCGATGGATGCTCCTTTTACTTTACTTAGGTGAGGTGGACGCTCTTTTTACTTTACTCGGGTGCGGTGTATGCTCCTTTTACTTTACTCAGGTGCGGTGGCCCAATAAGATTTTGAAATCACAAAGAGGTGGAAAAATAAAAGTGTTAGAGCTTATGTACTGGGTCCAAACAACATATAGAGACAAGAATATAAAGAATTAGAGGAAAATAAAGGTAGATTTAACAATTTCAAACCAAATATCACTAATTCACAAGCAGATCTGATCTATGAACTGAAATTGAAAATTGAAGACAAGTTTATAACAAAACCAAGAATCTGATCACCTCTCGAGTGGAGTCACCACTTTTGTTACAGGAAATTCTTATCCAGTGCTGACAGAGGTTGTTTCCCTACTATGAATCAATCAACACTAGAACAAAACAACTACAAGATATCGAAACTTCCCCTAAGATTGAATAAATTTCTTGAATTAAATGTTCTTCTCACCTTCCACAGGTTGCAAAGGTTTGATCCTTAAAGTGCTTTACCTATGCAGATAATATGCAAGAGACACAACAAAACACCAACAAAGTAAGAGTAACAAGATAGTTTAAAATCCTATGTAAAATACCAAGGAGTTAAACAATAAACACAACATGATAATCAAACATACAAATGCTTAAGGGAAAGAAACTAGATTTGTATTAAAAGTACAAATGAGAGTTTACAACCAATTCCTTGGTGTTGATAACTCTTTTCAAAGAAGCCTTGCCTCAAATCCTTAAGCTTTACTACTAACCACTCAATAGTCTGACTGAATTTGGACATAACTTAGATGCAATAACACATTCTTCCTCCCCCTTTTCCCTTGAGGGCTAGACTAATATATAAAGGCTTGAGAATATAGGATAAGTTGAGGATTCTATGGGAGAGGTGGAGGGATTATCCTAGGATGATGGATCTCGAGCTACAGGAGTCCTGAATCATAGGGATGAGGCTCCATGAAGGATAGCTTCGAGAACCCTCTTGAACTTTCATTTTTTTCTTCATAATTCAAGCACCGGTCCTTGTTCAAGGAGAAAAGGAGGTACTAAGGGGGAACCAAACCTTGTAAATGGGCAATAGGAAGTGGCACCTCTTTTTGTAGATAACATAAAAGCGTTTCTAAGATAGGTACTGCAGCTTGCTCACAGGTAAAGTGTGGTGGTGGCCAAAATTATGAAATTATTCATCCTTTCTCATTTCCAACTTCAACCTTTGAGGAATTCAAGGAAAATACTAATATTTTGGTCTCACAGCATGGTGTTGACGAGAAATATGTATAACAATCAATAGAATAATTTCCATCCAAGAAGCAAGCATATTATTGCAGGTATTCATCTACGTTGAATGCAAGGAGGAGGGTTGTATCTCTTTATTCCATTATGATCCATAGCAATGAATTCTGGAGGTGACATCTAATTTTGATATATCCTATGTGTGTGAGAAATGGATTCATTCCTAGGTAAAGGAAATATCTACTACAAATATTTATTCCTCCATCAATCATATCTATGTTAAGTCTTATGATATCAAGGTAGCTTTAGCCTTTTCCTTTTGTCATTTGTTCATTTGTATATTTCTAATTAGTATTTTACTTTGGATTTTACAAGGGACTGGTATTTTACATCCCAGTTATGCATTTCTTTGTTGGATAGGTGGATAGATTCCAATCAAAACTATTAAATCTTGTAATTGTTAAATCCTATAGGCAATTAATTTCCAATTAATTTCTTTCGATTTGATCATGATTTCATGGATTTATTTGAAGAAATATTGGTTAATTTGTGAGTAGCCACATGCATTCAACCTTTTTTGGATTTGAAATTTAATGTGTTTTTTTTACTGAAGGTTGTCCTAATGCTTTGGTTATGTTTCATTTTTAAGAAGAATAAAGACTTTTTTTGCATAAAATTTTGTAACGGTTGCATTTTTTAATGCTTTAATTGTTGGACTCAAGAATTGATCTAACCATAAGTCTTACTCATGATGAGCATTTTATGTTCTCACCATGTGAAAACCATTTTACCCCCAACTTGTGCCTCTATAAGTACTAGATCCGTAACTGGGCCTACTCCTGGGTATACTATTGTTTTAGATATTGTATCCTTTATATTTGCCTCTACTAGTATTGGATCTACACTAGGAGGTGCTTTCCCTTCCAATAGTGTTGGTTCTGATTCAAGGTCAAAATATAAATCACATGTATATGGAACTGGCACATGAGTGGTGGGACTCTCGAAAGACATAATTTGGACCTCGATCACCTTTACTAGGATTAAAATAAAATTATTGTGCAAGAATTAATATGACCTTAAATATTTTGAGATTAATTTAGTAGAAATATTAGAGCATATCAAAATGAACAAGCCAAATGAATTTACAAATATGACATGGATGAGACAAGCCCTGGAAATCTTGTGCACATTGTTAGTTGTGGAGCCTGATGTTCTAGACCCAGAGATATTATTCAGTTGTGTTTGTACCCTAGGTGTACTGTACACTCATTCCCCCTGCCTTGGGATTTGTGTTGGCCAACAGTTATGCGGACCCATGGTATTGGGTTGACCGTAGTATTTTCCAATGGTATTTTCCCCTATAAAAGAAAGAATTGTAACACGGCTATGTATGGTATTATAGCATTGTAAACAATCTCTGTGATTGTGTGAGAGAGACTGTGAGAGTGTGAAGAGGAAGTGCAGTGGTTTTGCTACAGGCTGTATCCCCTCATCTTTCTGGACTGTAATAAAATGACTGGCAATTTCTTTGTGGACTTATCCCATTGTTTGGGTGAACCATGTTATATATGTGTCTCTCTGTAATGTGTTTAATGTGTTTTGCATCTTGTTTAATGATTTAACTGTATATTTGTTATTACTCTGTGATCCTATTTTCTAACAATTGGTATTAGAGCCAAAAGGTCTATTTGGCTGGTAAACTCATAGGAAAGAAGGGCTCCTGGTTCGAGTGGGAGCAATGGTGGAAAAGGGAAATTTTAGGGTCGAGAAATTTAACGACCAAAACTATCAGTTATGGAAGATGCAAATGAAGGACTATCTATACCATAAGGATTTGTACCTACCGTTGGGCGGAAAAGAAAAACAGTCGACGGCTATGAAGGATGAAAAATGGGAAGTTCTTAACAGAAAGGCACCGAGAACAATATGACTGTTCATGGCTTCATCAGATGCTTTCAATATTTTGAAAGAAAAAACAACAGAGGGCACGATGAGTGCATTGGGTAAGCTCTACAAAAAACCCTCAACTTCCAACAAGGTATTTTTAATGAAGCGTTTATTTAATATGAAGATGTCGGAAGGTGGATTTGTTGTCGGTCAGTTAAATGAGTTTAATACACTTACCAGTCAGTTAAGTTCTGTAAAAGTGAACTTTGATGATGAGGTTAGGGATCTTCTAATATTGTGATCATTTCCAGAAAGATGGAATAGCTTGGTCATGGATATAAGTAACTATGTCTCTAGTTCAAACACTCTTAAGTTTGATGATGTTGTTGGTGCTATTCTTAGCGAGGAAATGCGAAGAAAAATAACATGTGAGACATCAGGTAATGCGTTAACCATGGAGAGCAAAGGGAGACAAAAGGAGAGAGGAAAGAGCCCAGGTAACTGTGGAAAGTCTGGAAAGGGAAGATCCAAGTCCATATTTAGAAAAATTGAGTGTTGGAACTGTCGTAAGAAAGGACATCTGAAGAAAGACTATAGAGCTCCAAAGAGGAAAGGAGACAGACAACAAGAGACTACTCAAGAAGCGAATGTAACAGGTGATGTGTTACAAGATGCTTTGATTCTTGCATTAGATAATACTAGAAATTGCTGGGAAACCGATTCAGGGGCTTCATGTCATGCTACACCCCATAGGAAATTATTTCATGATTATGTTCAAGGTGATTTTGTGCATGTGTTGTTGGGGGATGATGAACCATGTAAAATTGTTGGAAAGGGTAAGGTATTGATTAAGTTAAATAATGGAAATGACTGGCTGCTAAAAGATGTAAGGCACATTCCTACTATGAAAAGGAATCTAATCTCAACAAGGAAATTTGGAGATAGTGGTTGTTTGTCTACGTTTGGAGAAATGTGGTGGAAGGTCACTAAAGGATCAATGGTAATAGAAAAAGGAAATAGGATAGGTATGTTATATTTATGTCCTCATAATACTGATTATTCTATCTTTGTAGCTTCCATAGAAACAAGTGCGATGTTGTGGCATCATAGGCTTGGCCACATGAGTGAGAAGGGAATGTAGATTCTCCACTCAAGGAAACTGCTTCCAGATCTGAAGCATGTAAGTTTGGAATTCTGTGAAAACTGTGTTTATGGAAAATAGAAGAGAGTTAATTTTCTCAGGGTTGGGAAACAAAAGAAGAGTGAAAATTTAGAGCTTGTCCATATAGATGTATGGGGACCAACTCAGGTACAATCTCTTGGTGGCTCTCTTTATTATGTTACTTTTATTGATGATGCAACTAGAAAAAATTGGGTTTATTGCATTAGAAAGAAATATGATGTGTTTGATACTTTTAAGAAGTGGAAAGCTTTGGCTAAGAATGAGATAGGAAAAAGGTTGAAATTTCTCAGATCTGATCATGGAGGTGAATACTGCAGTAAGGAGTTTGACAGTTACTATTCACACAATGGGATTCACAGAGAGAAGATAGTCCCTAGAACAACACAAGAAAATGGTGTGTCAGAAAGGATGAACAGAACAATCATGGAGCGTGCAAGGTGTATGAGACTGCATGTAGGGTTTCCCTTACAGTTTTGGGCTGATGCTGTAAACACTTATGTTTATTTAATAAATAAAGGGCCTTCAAGCACTTTGGATGGTGGGATTCAAGAGGATGCATGGACAGGTAAATAGGTAAAATACTCATTTCTGAGAACTTTTGGTTGTGAAGCATTTGTCCATATTGATAAAGATGATAGAACAAATCTTGAATCTAAATCCAAGAAATGTACCTTTATTGGATACGGGGTTGATGATTTTGGTTATCGTTTATGGGATTATGAAAAATGGAAAATCATTAGGAGTAGAGATGTAGTATTCAATGAAAAGGTCATGTACAAAGATCAATTGTAGGGAAAGAAAGAGGAAAAGGAAAACACATAGTACATAGTGCTTGATGAAATCAAAGAAAATGAAGTTCCAAAGGTACCAGAAAATCAAGAGCAACAGCAGGTACCTGAAAATTCTGCAACAGTAATAAAATCTACTAGGTTAAATAGACCCCCAGAATGATTCTCTCCTTCACTGTATTATTTATTGATGATTGATTCTGGTGAACCAAAATGTTATGAAGAAGCAATGCATCTAGAAACTATAAAGAAGTGGGAGCAAGGCATGGATGAGGATATGGACTCATTAGTAAGAAATTAGAGTTGGGATCTGGTTAATTTTCCTGTATAAAAAGGTCATTGCAAAATAAATGGGTTTACAGGTTCAAGGAAGAAGGTGGATGCAAGAAGCGGTACAAGGCTCGACTTGTTGTAAAGGGGTTTGCACAAAAGAAAGGTATATACTTTGATGAAATATTTTCTCCTATTGTTAAAATGACTTCAATTAGAAATATTTTAAGTCTAGTGGCAGTAGAAGATTTGCATCTTGAATAGTTAGATGTAAAAACATCTTTACTCCATGGGGATTTGGAGGAAGAGATTTATATGAAGTAACCACAAGGGTATGAGGTCAAAGGGAAGGAGAATTTGGTTTGCAGGTTGAAGAAGAGCTTGTATGGCATGAAGAAAGCTCCAAGGTATTGGTATTTAAAATTTGATAAGTTTATGACAGAACAAGGTTATAATAGATGCCATTCTGACCATTGTGTTTATTTCAAGAGGCTAGATAATGGAAGATATATTATCTTGTTATTGTATGTGGATGATATGCTTATTGCAAGGTCTAACATGCAGGATATAAATGTGCTCAAAAGAAAACTAGCTAATTCATTTGCGATGAAGGATTTGTGTGCTACAAATCAAATCCTTGGTATGAGAATAACAAGAGACAGGAAAAATCACAGGCATTGTCTCAAGGTGAGTGCATAGAAAAGGTGTTGCGGAGGTTTAGAATGTAGAATGAAAAACCACTTAGTACAACTTTAGCCAGCCATTTCAAACTAAGTTAGTACAACTTTAGCAAGCCATTTCAAACTAAGTAAGGAGATGTGTCCAGAGATAGGAAGAAATAGATTACATGTCCAGGATTCCCTATTCATCAGCAGTTGGAAGCTTGATGTATGCCATGGTGTGCACAAGACCAGATATTACACATGTAGTGGGAGTTGTGAGCAGGTATATGAATAACCTAGGTAAATAGCATTGGAAATCAGTACAATGGATTCTTAGGTATTTCAGAGGTACCACTTCCCATGCATTATGGTTTTGAGGTTCAGACACTTTTCTACAACAATATTTTGATGCATATATGGCTGGTGATAAAGACAGCAGGAGGAGCACCACATGGTATCTCTTTACTGTGGTTGGAACAGCAGTAAGTTGGGTTTCAAAACTACAATAGGTTGTTGCACTTTCAACAACGGAAGTGGAGTATGTTTTCACTACAAAGGCTAGTAAGGAGATGATTTGGTTGTAGAGATTCATAGAGGAATTGGGTAAGAAGCAAGAAAATAGAAGGTTGTATAGTGACATCTAGAGTGCCATTCATCTTGCAAAGAAATCAGCCTTTCATTCGAAGACTAAACATATACAACTCAGGTATGACTTCATAAGATCTACTCTAGATGAAGAACTGTTAAAACTAGAAAAGATACATACTAGCCAGAATCCTGCAGACATGTTGACAAAGGGAGTAACCAGAGAGAAATTGAGTTCGTTCTCGATTTCTGTTGGCCTTCAAGCATGAAGGTGAAAATAAGAAATTTTCCAAGTCCAAGGTCTAGAGCATAGTCCAAGAAGTGCAGTAGCAGTGGAGTTGTTGTGATCAGTCTCCAAGTGGGAGATTGTTGGTTGTGTAGCTTGATGTTCTAGATCTATAGATATTATTCAATTTTGTTTGTACCCTAGGTGTATTGTACACTCGTTCCCCCTTCCTTGGGGTTTGTGGGCAATGACCCTGAGATATGGGGGTTCGGGGGTGGAGCCCCTAAGAATTTTTTTTGGGATGTGTGTTGAACAATAGTTATGCGGACCATGGTATTGGGTTAACCGTAGTATTTTCCAATGGTATTTTTCCACTATAAAAGAAAGCATTGTGACACGGTTGTGTATGATATTATAGCATTGTAAACAATCTCTGTGATTGTGTGAGAGAGACTGTGAGAGCGTGAAGAGGAAGTGCAACGATTTTGCTGTAGGTTGTATCCCTTCATCTTTCTGGACTGTAATAAAAGGACTAGTAATTTCATTGTGGACGTAGCCCATCATTTGGGTGAACCACGTTATATCTGTGTCTCTCTGTAATGTGTTTAATGTGTTTTGTATCTTGTTTAATGATTTAACTATATATTTGTTATTGCTCTGTGGTCCTGTTTTCTAACACACATGCGGCATAGTGATTTGATATCTCTTCTTTATGGAGATATGGTTTTCTATACAAAATAGGATTAACAATAAATTGATCAATACATGGATGACAGTATAAATCTGCTTATATTTTTATTCTATCAAATGTTGAAATCTCATGGATTCATCACTACCATATTATAGTCTAGTATGTAGTATATATTGCATTCATTCAATTTAGTTGATGGAATACCATCATATGATAATATATTTTGTGTCAAATATCATCTAAAGGAATTGATAAGAGAAAAAAAACGAAGGAAAAAATGGTGCACCCAAACCAATAGAAAAATGAGAATTTTGCAGCCATATTAGAGCTTTCGGTCTTGAAGTTGCAACATCAAGTAAATGAATAAATTAGGATTTAGTTCAACATTGATTGTGTTACAATTTTGAAAGAGAGAAAGAGCTTGGATGCACTAGTTAAAAACGTCCCAAGTTAGTTATGAAAATCATGGATGAGAAGGACCTCAATTTGATGCATGTAAAATGCCACTTACAAATAACTAGTTGTTTGTGTTTTCCTAGGTTTTCAATGTTGCCTCAACCTATACATAATAAAAATGAGATGTTTTCAATCTTTAAATTGGCTTGGGGTTTATAAAGTTTACCTCCACTGCCTCAACCTCTATAATTGCATTATTAAAATGAGAAATTTGCAATCTTAGAATTTTTTTGAATGGTTTGTAGAATTTAATAATTTATCTTATTTTCTGAAATATAGTTTTCTTTCATATTTTAATATGAAAAATCTTTGATTCACTTCTAAAACTAGAGAAAAAAAATCATCAACAACAACAATGTTGAATGAATAATTTTCAAAGAACACATTAACATGCAATGTAGAGATGATTTTCATTTTGGTTTTTTCTGCCATTATGTCAAAAGTTAATACTAGACATTTTTAACCTATTATATATCTATTGTCATGGTCCACTTATCAGAATATTATTTGAGGCAAAGTAAAATCCAATGTTTTGCTTTAAGATTTGATTGTATTGTTTTGGTGTTGGGACATTGTGAAAGGAACAAAAAAATTTGTTGTGTAAGGTCAATATGAGTTTAAAAATTAATAAATGAAATTATTAATAGTTAATTATAAAATAAATTTCATTTTTTATAACAATATATTAATTTTTTTTCAAATTATAAAATGAATTGATTTATTTTTTCAACATATTACATTAATCGTAATTAATAAATTTGGCATCTTACTTCTATATAATTCATTTTAATGAATTAAGTAAACAAGCTTCACTTCCACTTTTAGTTTATGAAATTCTAAATAAAATAAAAGAATTTAATGTATAAAATTTCTCAAAACTATTTAGAATGATCACATATTACAAGAAAGAAAACAAAACTACATATTAAAATATTTAATTTTATAAGGTATCGTGGTAGCATTTTAAATTATTTTTTTTTATAAATTATAAAAATTTTAATTACTTTTTTTTTAATTGGGCCGAGAGGTGCTCTACACCCGAGTATGGAGGAAATCTTGTAAATGTAACGTTACTAACATGTCGGCAAAAAAATAGTGATAGTGAATATTATGGGAAAGATCTTGTAACATGATGTAACGTTTGTAACATGTCGGCAAAAAATAATAGTGATAGTGAATATTATGAAGAGATTTTGTAACACAAAATAAAAAATAAAATCACTTTCATAACTTTATCTTTATTAATAAAAACTAAATTTTCTAATAGGCCAAAATAAATGTCGGCCACAAAAACAATCTAATATGGGGGAGATGTTGTAATCTTCCTACCTAACAAAACAATAAAAAAGTAAAAATTTAATTATTCGTAAAAAAAATATGTGGGTCAAGAAAAAAACATAAAATTGAATTATTGGCAAAAAAATGTTGGCCTTGCACATGGTTTTAAAACCATGTGCAAGGCATTCAAAACAACCCATGGTTTTATTGTACATGGTTTAGGAGGGCCTTGCAAATGGTTTTAAGACCATGTGCAAGGCCTCCTAAACAACTTATAATTGTAGGAGGGCCTTGCATATGGTTTTAAAAAAAAAAATATTATATGTCGGCCATAAATAATATTAAATATCAATAATAATAAAATTATATGTGGACCTTAAATAAAAAGATGTCTTTTGGTTTGAATCAAATCAATGGATACCTAAGAATAGGTTTGCACCTCGAGAGATTTGATCCATCTCGGCGCTTGATAGAGCCTAGGATTTGGATCTACGCTGGTATGAACACAACTTACATCAACCAAATAAATTATATAGTTAACTTTTTAACTGTTTTTTTCTCTCACCAAAATCTGGATATTTTTTTTTCATTGCTTATATTTTGTCTCGGCAAAATCTAAATATATTTTTTAATTGCTTATATTTTGTCAAAGTAAATTTTGGATTTAACTTTTTTTTTTATAAAAATCTAGAAATATTTTTTACCGCCGTAAACAAAATTAAAAACTAATAAGTTGTAAACAAAATTAAACTAATACATAATAAGCCGTAAACAAAATTAAAAACTAATAAACTAATACATAATAAGCCGTAAACAAAACTAAAACCTGCGAGGGTGATAGATTATAGAGGATGAGAAGATCATGGATGTACACTGATACTTTGTTATGGTAAAGTCTCCTTTGATTTCTAATAAGAAATAGCAAGGGACTGTTTTTTCCCTTTACGTGAAAAAAAAAACAAAACTAAAATCTAATACATAATAAGTTAGTTTCAAAAGTTTATAATTTATATTGTTAATTAAAATATTTAATTTTAATAATTTACTAATATAAAAAAAAAATCATTCATTGCTATCTTAAATTAATTATAATAATTCAGTCCAACAAAAGACTAATAGATAATAAGATAGTTTTAAAAACTTATAATTTATTTTGTTAATAAAAATGTTTATTTATGATAACTTAAAAATATAATGATAAAATAAAGATTCAATTTTATTTTAATTTCAGTGTCTTTTTTAAAGAAAAAATAAATTAAAGAAATTAAATTAAATTATTTTGTGTACACTTAACTTAACAAATTAATTTCATCATATTATATATGATTTTATAGTAAAATGGGTTAGTGCCTCGTATGTAAATTCTATATATACATTGCACTAGGCAAATTTGACCTCAAACATCATGGGGTACTTAAGTCACATGACTTGGACTTGCAAATAGATAAAAAATAAATAGAAAAATATGAGTATGTATAACTTTGGAAACAACTTTACCAATGAAAAATATCGATGTTGGAATAGTTTCCAAAATGGGGAATAGTATCGATAGATAATGAATATAAAACTCACAAGGATGGGAAATAAGTGTTGGAATAGATAGATTAAATCCCAAAAATTTTGTAGGGATGATGGATTCAAATGATAATATATAAAATAAAATAAAATCACCAAAAATAAGAATGATAAAACATTGTAGTAAAACTAATTTATTGCATCAATATCAAATATGAAATTTCAAATTCAAAATAAGAAATAATTTAATAAGCTTAGATATAATCTAATCGTTAGTGTCATCATACAAATACAAACCCAAGGTCCGAATTTTTGAAGCTCTATAAGTAAAGAAGGCCCCGAACTTTGAAGCTCTACAAGTTGTGAAATTTCAACACGGTATATCATGACTTGTGGCAATGTTCTAAAATCTAAAGTTTAAATTCATAAGGATAAAAAACAACTACTACTAATTAGATTCTAAAGTTATGAGCTTCAAGCTTAGATATATTCTAAATTTATGATCTTTGTAAGCATGGGTGATTTCAATATTGGGAATATAAGTAGTTTTTTAGATCAAGTTATGAGCTTCATAAGCTAGGGTAATTCAACATTCTATTCACTTGAACAAAGGCATGACTTAACTATTGGTCACTCTATATGCTACTTAGTTACAGCTAACATGGAGAATGCTCAATATAAATTGTCAACCCACGAAAGTATTTTATTTCAAAGATAATTCACACTGTCTATGCATAAACAGTAAGTAGTTGATTAATTGAATGAAGGATCAACTATCCTACCTATCTGCTCAGTCAAACTCCTCTTATGATTAAACTGATCTGAATTACCTACTTAAGAATTTCTGAATTACAATTACCTTCCTACCACCTCAATCCAACAACTAATGATTCTAGAAATAAATAACTATATTAATTTTGCAAGAAGTTAAATCCTAACTTTAGCAGTCTATATGCAGATCCATCTTCACTAGTTTAATTCCATTGATCTAAGAATAAGAAATAATAGGAATTGAACCAAACAATTCTAAGCTATAATCTGACTGAATTAGCAAACCTGAAAAAGACAAGCAATTAAAAGAAACTAGAGACGAGCTTGATTGTTACAGCTAGCACACACTTGCATAATGGAAACTAACCTACACAATTGACTGTCACACCACACTGCTGCAGCTTAAGAGAAATACAGATATTGATTATTAAAGAAATCACAATGATTAACCATTATTGTTGCAGCTATTGTAAGGAATGCATATACTATAATTTCCACACCACACAACATAATGATCAAAACACCTAATTAACTCGGCAATCTCTGTGGGAAGGCAGGCCCATCCTTTGAACAGAGGTGCCAGAACTAAAACAGATTAAAACATAGAAGTATGAAGAATCGTTCTTCTTATATTAGAATGTTAAAATCAAAGTACAGTTCTCTGTCACAATTTACACAGTATAATCCAAAAATATCAACCAACCCTTGGCTCAAGATGTTTCCCAGTATTTAGACATGATCAATCATAACCTTCATCCAGTGATATCAGGCAGCCATGAATATCTACGATCTTCAGACTGCCCTGTTACAACGAGCTGTACAATTGTGAGTGGAATTAAATGCAAGCAGAGAATATCAGGAATCTTGTTGCATCAGCCATTAGTGAATAAATAGAACCAATTTAAGGAATACCCTATCTGTTGTAGCTAAACCTTGAGCAACCACGCGCTGTCGCATCTCAGTCTATTGCAGCTGAGCATGTTGCATAAATACGTGGAATGATGGCCTCTATTTGCTTCGAGTGCATGGGGATGCGACTCGCAAGTGACAGCTGGAATCAAAAGCTCATCTTCCCTTCAAATCACTCGGGCTGCTACACCTATACCTCTCAAATCTTGAACTATATTTATGAAATCACAATGTATTAGTAAAATTCAAGAGACAGAGTTTTGATCATAACAATAATAGGCATTAGTAAGATAAAACAATAAATAATCATACCTATAAATATTCAAGGCTCAATGTGAG
Source organism: Pseudotsuga menziesii (assembly GCA_001517045.1). Taxonomy (NCBI): domain Eukaryota; kingdom Viridiplantae; phylum Streptophyta; class Pinopsida; order Pinales; family Pinaceae; genus Pseudotsuga; species Pseudotsuga menziesii. The sequence continues at coordinate 79,184 of LPNX011163846.1, read as the reverse complement.
GAAAGAACATCTATTTGGTGCATAGAATGCAGTAGGACGAGGCAAACAGGGTATAATTGGTGTGGTTAAAAAGGGGCATTTCAAAACCCAACATCTCATCCCAACTATCCTGTTGCATGTCCTTATGCAACAACCTCCACTTAGTCTAAATATGATGTTGGAACCATACCTTGTTCATGGAGAGATGAAAAATTGTAGGAGAGTTCAAGTGGTTCCTTGCCATCTAGATATCTATTATGGGCAACCCAATATTTCCAACACTGCTTCTCGTCTTCCTTTGTCAATGAAAAATCATCCCTATATGGCCTTAATGGCCACCAAATAAGTGGAAACTTGAATTTAAGTCCCAACTAGTTAACTCCGCACTTCTTCATACAGCCAACATATCCCTTGAACCTAGGGAGTTCCTGTTTAAAGTTTTTAAAGCAATAAGGGTCCCTTTTCTTCAATGATGAAGGAGAAGCATACCATCTATGCTTACTACCTTCCAAAGCCAAATTTTGTTGTCTGGAAATATGGCTAACACAAGTGGAGATGACCTGTTCTTGAAGTTGAACCAGCTGCTGAGTTTTGATGGGAGATGTAATCCTTTGTTCTTGAAGTGCAAGAAGAAGGCAAGGATATTGAGGTTCACTCTGAATAGAGACATAATATTTAGCCTCATTTTGAGAAAATTTCTGGAATGAACTCTCCCACTGAACATGATTGCTGAAAAAAGAAGAAAAATCCCTCAGCTAGACATCTCCTAAGTAAAGAACAAAATCCCTGAGCTAGACATCTCCTAGATAGCTTCCCGTCCTTCCAGTTCTTCAGGATGTTGAGGTTTCTCTTGAGTCACTTTCATATCCCCTGAAATATGAGACTGTTCTTGAATACTTCAGTGTCCCCTGATGGCTGGCACTACATATGTTCATCTTCCCCTAGATCCAGATCAGGGATTATGTCCACCTCAGAGTCAATTGTTCCTATCTGAATGGGGGTCTCAGCAAGAATTTCTGGGGATGTTGGTTCTTGTGTGACAACATCCTAGTCAACTTCAACATTTTATTGTTTGCTTAGGTTCTCCCTTCACTATTTCTGTGTCCTGATATTGTTCTGAGGTCATCGTAAAAATTCCTAAGTTCAGATCAGGGATTGTCTCAACCTCTGTCTCACCTACTTCCATTTGAGTAGCAGCCTCAACAAAAATTTCTAAGGATGTTGGTAAGTTATGTAATAACACCCTATGGCTGATATTGTAATTGCTCATGTTCCCTTACATCTATGTCAGGGACCATTTCCACTTTTGGTTCATCTTCACCCGTTAATTCCACCGCAGATGTTTCTTTTTCTTCTCCAACTTCCTGTGTGGGTTTTTGTGCCACAAATGCATGCATTGTGACTTTGTATCCTGATTGATTAAAAATTTCCCTGCACTCAGGGAAAACCAGTTTCTGGCTTGTACTAATGTGTGCAGCCTTCTTTCCACCTATTTCCTATATGCTTCCTTACAACTTTATAATTCCTTTTGGAGTGCTTGCACATCCTCCTTCAACAGACTATTTTCATATAAAAGTCCTTCAATTTGAGGTTCTTCTGTAACAGGTTTTTGTGGGGAAGCATTTGTCCTAGGTCTTAAGATGGGGAATTCAATATTAGATTCAATGTTTTCCCATATTCCCCATGCTGCTTCTGCTACTGTGACAGATCTAGTTCTCCTTCTCTTCACTGGTCATGATTCCTGTACTTCTCTTGATCTTATTTTCTTCCTCTATGGTACAAGGGTTTCTGATTATGCAATAGATGTGGAAGGGACATCTCCCTCTTTACTGAACTCCCTTGTCTCTTCCATCTTAGTTTCTTCCTCGATTAAGGTTCCTCCCCATTCAGGAGAAGATTCAATGGTGAGGATATTTGCATCGCCTTCTGTCATGATAGCTTCCACAGCCTCAGCTTCCACTCTCGCAGCATTCAATGCTACTCTAGTTTCAGCTTCTGTTGCCTGAGCTTCCACATTCTCTATTCTTTCCATATGGTTTGATGTTATTGCATCCTCTCCCTATTCTTCTACTTTATTAATTGGGTTTTGTTCTGAAACTGTCTCATCTCCCTCCCTAACTAAATTGGAGGAACTCCGGTCCTCCTCCTCTAGTTCCACCCCCCTCAACTATGCAGGTTCCTCTTTTTCCTCTTCTATTGGGACACCTCCCAAAAGTGCAGGTGCCTAAATTATCTAAGGCTAGGCAGTGAAATGTTCCCAGGTTTGGTTCCATTGTCCTAAGGACCTTATGATAAGTAGTATAATTAGTTCGTGATGGGTGAGAGAAGATTAAGGGTGTCAGGTTGATCTTACAAACCCCGCCATTGGATGTAGGTCTTTAAAAAAATAAATGGGATATTGAGTAAATCCTTGTGGCATAAATGAGACAATAAAGGAAACTCAGAGAAATACATAGTCTGACATCTTCCTTCACATGTGATGTACTTCTTCAGGAAGACTTCCACCTCATTCCAAGGGTGAGGCAGTGATTGTAGAGTTAGGCCTCGCTTCTCTTTGTGGACCTGTTCACCGTCTAGAAGAAACTCCCACATTACAGTCACATTGTGGGTTCTTCTTCCAAACCAGGTTCTTCCCTCGTGAGGAAGACCAGCAACCTCAGCCACAATCTACTCAATAACGTCTATGCATAGACCTCTGACTTCTGAATAGTTTTCTATCAAATTTAGAGAAAACTGCAGAGTCGTTTCTTAATGAAAACCATTTAAGCGTTGAAAGAACTCAGTCTAGCCAGCTGCTTCGAAAATGGCAAAAACCACTGCATTTCTATGTATGGCCTCTATATTTGCAGGTTCATGCTGGGATGGGATACCCATGTCATCTCTCAGTTTGAATTCTAGTATCAACTCAACAAATTACAGACCTAGAAATGGAAGTTACAACATAGGAACATGAATGAACAGCCGAGGTTGGAGTTGGATAAATTAGGAAAGTGAAGACAGTCATAAGTAGGGAATAATTGGTAAGATTTGGTGCTAAATTAGGAAAAAGATGACGATTAAATGGTAAGATTAAGTACTGTATAAATCATGCGGATTGACATTTAAATGAGTACGGGTCTAATGATGGGTACAAAAATAAAAAAGCATGATTAATTTTGTCAGATCCAATTAACGCTTAATCATGTAAATGATCGGACCCTGTACCTAGCAATTATGAGATAAACCGTGACTTTCCATAATAGTGTAGCGTGTCATCATAGCCATCAAATTAAACATTATTACATGCATGTTATTATGATCTTTCCCTCAGCAAATCAAGAAATGTCTTTTCAACCTTGGCAGAAACATAAGTGAAGCTGTGGGGTGAGTCAAAACCCGACAGAGTCACAGATGGTAGCATTTGTGGCTAAATATGGAGGAGTCATAGTTGTTTTTCTAATACATCTGGAGGAGTCATATCTACAAAGATAAGGAAATCAATGAAAGCTTAGCACCAGTGTAGCTTCAAGAATAGAAAGATAGGAAAAAATTAGCGGATTCATAGCTACGGAGATAGGAGAAATTGATGAAAATTGGCGGAGTCGCAGTTGTTTTGCAGATACATCTACAAGAGTCACAACTATGAATATAAGGAAATCAGTGCAAGATTAGCACCAGTACAGCTGCGAGAATAGAAAGATAGGAAAAATTTAGCGGAGTCGCGACTGTGGAGATAAGAGAAATCATCGAAAATTGGTGGAGTCGTAGTTGCGAAAGATAGGGAAATCGACGAAATTTGGAGGAGTCGTATCTGCAAAAAATAGGGAAATCTATAGAATTTGGCGGAATCGCGGCTGCAAAAAATGGGAAAATGGAATATTTTAACAGAGTTGGAGCTGCAAGAAATGAGAAAATGGTAGATTTTAATGGAGTTGCAGCTGCGAGAAACGGGAAAATGGTCTAAAATTTTACGGAGTCACGGCTGCGAGAAATGGGAAAATGAGAAAATTTGAACGGAGTCGTAGCTGTGAAAACGGGGAAAATGGGCAAATTTAAACGAAGTCACAGCTGTGAAAATGGAAAAATGGTCGAATTGAAATGGAGTCGTAGCTGTGAAAAATGTTCATTATTCATTTTTTCAAGGAGCTCTTCTGAAATAGGAACATGGATTAAGTCACTCACAGTCGTTAGGCCCAGTCATGACCACTTCTCATTAAGTAAGTTCCAATAAAACGCAAAAGAAAACAGAATAAAAATAAAACAAAACATCAATTTATTTATATACAAATTTCTATGTGGAAATCATAGTGTCCTTTTAAAGATTGACAAGGATAGAGAAAATTCTTGTCCTTGCTTTAACCGGTATCCTGGATCAGCTACAACTTGCAAGATAAATGTGTCCCTTGACATTGTCTTGTGATGCAGTCATAGCTTGTGACCATTAGCAAATAATGGCGTACGATCTTCATCAATAGTGACTAGGCAGATTGTGCCATTGTCAAATACCTTCTCTATCTGGTATGGACCCAACCATCTTATTCAAAGCTTACCTTTGAAGTCCCCCTCTTGAACATAGAATCATATAACAATGCCTAGTCTCCTTCACAGAATAACGTTTTTCTTATGAACCGATCATGCCACTTACTTCAATGATGTTGAATTAATTTTGTCTGATGTACAATAGCTATGCGTTTTTCATCGAGTTCATTTAACTGGTTCAATTTGTTCCTCTCAGCTTCTGTTAAATATAAATTTTCCTCCATAGATGTCTTTAAGGTTCTGATTTCAAACTCAATAGGAAAGACATCATTCTTACCATACACCAAGTCATAGGGGAAGAATCCCATAGTATTGTGCCAGGTAGTGCGATATTCCCAAAGTGCTTATGGAAGCCTATCAACCCAGTCCTTGCAATGGATTTTGACTGTTTTTGTGAGAATAGCTTCATCACTTTGTTGGTACTTTCTACTTGGCCATTGGCATGTGGATGATAAGGTGAAGTTATTCTGTGCTGAATATGATACTTCTGTAACAGAGCTTCCAATTTATGTGACACAAACTGCGTTCCTCCATCTGTAATTATTTCCTTGGGTACTCCAAAACGAGTGAAGATTTCTCTATACAGGAAATCTATTATAGCCTGGTCATTGGCTTTCACCAAAGACACAGCCTCTACCCATTTTGTCATGTAATTGGTGCAAACTAAGATGTAAACTTTCTCCTTTAAGGGAGGTTTGATGGGTCCAACAAAATCCAAGGCCCATCTGTCGAAGGGTTCAACCACCAGCTTTCATTGAAGGGGAATCTCATCCAGTCTATTATTTTGGCCCATCCTCTAATAGCTATCACAATCATGTACATACTTCTTCACATCCCTGAAAACTGTTGGCTAGTAATATCCCATTCGTAGTATTTTATGACCTGTTCGTTTATCAGCAAAGTGTCCCCCGCAGGGATCGTCATGACAAGCCTTCAAGATACTAAAAATTTCATCCTCTCTTACACATCTTCTAATTTCAAGATCAGGGCCTATGTAGAAAATATGACCATCTATCCAGCAGTACCTAGCACTTTGTTGGATGATCCTCATTTTCTCTCTCTTTAACAGATGTGCTGAAAGCTTTACTACAGCCAAATAGTTAGTAACATATGTGTACCAGGGGGAATGATTTGATACTACAAACAAATGTTCATCTGGAAAAGAATCTTCAACTGGAATGTTGTCATCACTGTTCGTAAAACGAGATAAGAAAATCAGCAACAACATTCTCTTTTCCAGGTCTGTCAATAATTGTAATTTCGAACTCCTGTAATAGTAACTACCATCTAGTTATCCTAGCATTTGTAACAGGTTTATTCATTAAATACTTGATGGTTGAATGGTCAATGTGCACAAAAGTGGGGTATCCAATGAGGTAGTGTCTGAATTTATTGATGGAATAGACAATGGCTAAAAATTCCTTTTCTGTAGCAGTGTAATTAAATTCAATAGGGGGCAAGTTGTTACTAATATAGTAAATTGCATATGGGGATTGACCATCCTATTGTCTTAGCACTACCCTAATGGCAGTGTGAGAGGCATCAGAATAAATATGAAATGGAAAATCCCAATTGGGCCCCCTTAAGATAGGAGTTGTAGACAACCTTTTCTTAAGTTCAATGATCAATGTTTGGCATGCATCATTCCAAATGAACCATACATCCTTCATCAACAAAGTAAATAAGGGAGAAGCTAATTTGGAAAAATATTCTATGAATATTCGATAATAACCAGCATTCCCTAAGAAGCTACGTATCTCTTTCTATGTTCTAGGAGTGGGTATGTTTCCAATTACCCTGATTTTGGATGGATCTCCCTGGATACCATCAGCAAATATGAAGTTCCCTAGAACCACACCCTCGCTCATCATCATGTGGCACTTTATAGTGATCAAAGATAGCTGGATTTGCTCAAAGCGTGTTAAAACCTTCTCTAATTTTTTCAGTGCCTCCTCAAAGTCACTGCCATAAGAGGTAAAGTCATCAATGAAAATTTCCATACTGTCATTTACCATCTTCAAAAAGATTCCAATCACAGCTCTTTGAAAGGTGGCAGGTGTGTTGCACAAACCGAAGGGAAGTACCCTGTATGCAAATGTACCCCAAGGACAGGTGAAAGTGGTCTTATCTTGGTCTTCGGGAGCGATCTAGATCTGGTTGTACCCACTAAACCCATCCAAGAAGGAAAAAAAATTCTTCCCAGATAAGGTATCAAGTACTTGATCGATGAAGGGAAAAGGAAAATGGTCTTTTTGCATCACTTTATTTAACTCCCTATAATCCACACAGAATCTCCATTTCATATTATTCTTTGGTACTATCATGAGTGGAGAAACCCACTTGCTATCTAAAATTGGATAAATAAAATCTGCGTCCAAAAGCTTCTGAATTTCCTCTTTCACTATGTCCCTAAGGTTGGGGTTCATCCTTCGTTGTGGTTGGCACACAGGTTTGGAGTTAGTTTTAATGTAGATGTGGTGTGTGCACAGATTAGAAGAGATACCCTTCATATCTGTGTACTCCCAAGCAAATGCTCCCTTGTGATGTTTTTAGGAGTGTGACCAAACATTCCAATCCATCAAGAGTGAGGTTCAGATTAATATTTAGTGTTTTACCTGGCTCTATCTCAACTGGAATACTTTTTGAATTCTTGAGTAATGGAATTATACTGGTGTCACTGACTAAAGTCTCCTCTGTAATATTTTCTTATTTTTCTTCATCTAGGGTACTATTCAGGATCTGGTAAGCATGTGTATTGATAGATGTAGGCTCACTGATGAAATTATTGATAGCATTTTCCTCTATTTCATATTTGAAGGTTAAGGCTTTCCCTATTGTTAACAACGGTTGAACCCTGTCTTCTCCTCTAGCTCCATCCATAGTAAAGTTTCATCTTCTAAGCTAGGTCGAGTTGAAGTGTACAAGGTAAGACTTCTTTTCTTGGTCCCATCTGAAAAAGTCATAGAACCTTACCGACAGCTAATGTAAGAATATGTCATGGCTAACTGAGGTCTTCCCAGGATCAATGGGTGTCCCCCTAGCTGTGTCTTCAGCTGTAACACCTAGAATTCTGCGGGGTATTCCAAGAATCTACTGATACAACGAGGTCATTGATGATTCCCTCAGGTTTGATGGTGGACCTGTTAGCAAGTTCTAAAATGGTGGGGGTTGGCCGAAGGTTGGTCAGCCCAAGTTTTCATACAGTTTCTATGGTGATAACATTTATGGATGTGCATAAATCCACCAAAACATTTAGTATCTGAGTGTCCCCAATCTGTACTGTGACAGTTGAGTTCCCAGGATCATCGTATTTGGATAGGAGGGTCTTTCCCATTATCAGTTTAGAGAGATTTCCTAGAACATGGACAGTGGGAGGATCCTTGGGTTTTCTTCCTGGTTTTCTTACAAAAAGGTCCCGAAATTTCTTGGCGTAGATAGGCACATCATGAAGGGCTTGCAGCAATGTAATTTTAACATAAAATTTTTTCAATTCTCCCAGGACTTTAAAGTGAGGTTGTTCCACTATTTTCAGTAGTGTCATTCCTTCAGGGTATGGCAGTTCTCTAATTAGTTTTGTAGGTTGTGTTTCGATAACCATTTCTCCTTGTGTTTCAGCTAGTGTCTCGATAGGACTTTCAGCATCCTCAATAATGGGGATTGCAGTGTTGGATGGGTGTTGTCGATTCACCCTTACATCAGTCACTGAAGATGGAACATCTTCAATGGCTAAAGGCTCCACTACTCTCCCTGATCGTAAGCATATGTCGTTACATGGAACTGGAGTGATGGAGTAAGCTAGCATGTTGGTAGTCTCAAACTAGTGAACTATTTTATTTTTTGGGAAGGGATTAGGTTTGGTAGGCATCTACAGTCATATAGGCATGTCCATTGGTGCAGCTTTGTTCTGAAGCTATAGCTGTGGCTGCTGGTACTGTTGGTGAGGATAATTCTGAGGAGGGTATTGTTGGTAAGGAAACTATTTATTGGGAAATTGTTGATGAGGAGGTTGGTTATGAGGAAACTAATTTCCTGGATGGGATTTCCTCCACCTAGGAGACCAATAAGTCTATTGATTTAGTGGTTGTGTCCAAGGTGACCAAGAGTTGAAATTATGCATAGAAGGATGAGATGGATTCCATTGATGGTTAGAATAGTGTGAAGGAAATTGCGTATTCATATGATCCATATTATTCATACTATTCATGTCATTCCAAAAGGGAAATGAATCTGGATTCATACCTTGGTTCTGAGGTTTCCAAGGCTTCTTCTAGCTAGTGAAGTAAGTTTGTTCCACATCTATAGTTGATTCCTACAAGAGTTCCTTCACTTGGGGTACTGAGGGACACTCCTTCGTATCATGGTTCAATTCACAAAGCTAGCACACTTCCACCTTGTCAAGTGGACATTCCTTCAAGGGGTGCTTCTTCCTGCATCTAGGGTAGAATACACCAAGTGTTAAATCTTCAACTGCTTGCTTCTGCTTTGCTCTTAGGACATCTATTTCTGAGGATATGGAACTCATCATCTCTGTTTTGAATTTCTTGAGAAGGTTTTCTTATTTCTGCTTGGGTGGCTCCTCCATTGGATGACTTCTGTGTTCTATTGAAGACATCTCATTCCAGTTTGTCCCATTTGTTGGTTCTAGAGGATCCCCTGGAATACCTTCTACATAATTCAACAATCTTTTCAAAGGGTTCCATCGAGATATCGCCCTTCCCAAGAAAGTTTAACATGCCTAGGAAATCTTCTCTAATTCCATGAAGTAGGATCATCTTGAGAACATCTAGCCCCATAGTAGTCTTTCCTGGCCTCTGTGCATTTTACAGAATCCTCTCAATGAAATCTTCCAGACTCTCTTCGTCCTTCTGTACCATATTAAACAACTCTTCTCTTTTATCTTTAGTGTTACAATACTCCTGGTATTTTTCAAGGAACACTTGTTTTATTTGATCCTAGGTGGTGACAGTCTCTCCACCCAAGCTCATGTACCAACACAAAGCATTATCCTTCAAACTAGGAGGGAAAATTTTTAACTTATACTCGCTGGAACTGTAGTCATAGCTGCGGCAGAGGATGTCAAACTTGAAGCGAAACTCATTTGGATCCTTTGTGTCCTTCCCATGAAAATGTGGTAATACTGATAGTGATATGTTTTTCATGGGGGCTTGTCCAGTTGGCTATCAAATGGGGAACTGGAGTGTGGCAATTGTCCCCTCATGTGAGGTGTCACCTTCATTGTGATGGTTGTCCCCCACCACTTCCTGATGATCTTTAGGTTCATGTTTGTTGTTCATATTTTCCTCTGTTCTATCATGTATTTTCATTCTCTGATATTCCCACTTCTGATGAACTTGTTTCCACTCCTCCTTTGTCACCTTCCTCCCGTCAATGTGGTAAACCACCTCTCAGTCATTTTCTCCCACAGCACTGACTCTGTCTTTGCCTGCAGTGACACCTGATGGTGTCACAGTTCCTCCTATATTATCCACTGTGGAAACGGATGCTTCCACTCTAGGGGTAATTGGGATTCCTCTGACAGATGATCCTTGATGGTGAGCCCTGGTAGAAGAGTTGTTTATGGCAACCACATCATCAATGAATGTCCTTATTCCCAATGTTGGGTTGCTTCCATGACCTTGACCACCTACAAAATTAGTATTCTAGGGATTTTTGGGGGTCCTGCGAATGCCACGCTGTATTCTCATCATATTCATACAACCCAAAACATGCAAGCTTAGAAATTGAACAAAAATGAACAGATGAAACTACTATGGTGTCTAATAATTATCTTCCCTGGCAACGGTACCAAAATGTTGGTCACTCTATATGCTAATTAGTTACAGCTAACATGTAGAATGCTCAATATAAATTGTTAACCCACGGAAGTCTTTTTATTTCAAATATAATTCACACTACCTGTGCATAAACACTAAGTAGCTAATTAATTGAATGAAGGATCAACTGTCCTACCTATATGCTCAGTCAAACTCCTCTCGTGATTAAACTGATGTGAATTACCTACTTAATAATTTCAGAATTGCAATTACCTTCCTACTTCAATCCAACAACTAATGATTCTAGAAATAAATAATATATTACTTTTGCAAGAAGTTAAATCCTAACATTACTAGACTATATGCATATCCATCTTCACTAGTTTAATCCCACTGCTCTAAGAATAAAAAATAACAGGAATTGAACCAAATAATTCTAAGCTATAATCTGACTGAATTACCAAACCTAAAAAAGACAAGAAATTAAAAGAAACTAGAGACAAGTTTGACTGTTACATCTAGCAGACACTTGCATAATGGAAACTAACCTACACATTCAACTGCCACACCACACTACTGCAGCTTAAGAGAAATGCTGATATTGATTATCAAAGAAAGAACAATGATTAAGCATTACTGTTGCAGCTACTATAAGTATTGCATCTACTATAATTTCCACACCACACAACAGAATGATCAAAACATCTAATTAACTTGGTGATCTCTGTGGGAAGGTGGGCCTAGCCTTCGAACAGAGATGCTAAAACTAAAACATATTAAAACACAGAAGTCTGAAGAATCCCACTTCTTATATTAGAATGGTAAATTGAAAGTACAATTCTTCGTCACAACTTACACAATATAATCCAAAAATATCAACCAACCCCTCTCTCAGGATGTTTCTTAGTAGTTATACATGATCAATCATAACCTTCACCCACTGATATCGGGAAGCCATGAAGATCTACGATCTTCAGTCTGCCCTGTTATAACGAGGTGTACAGTTGTGAGTGGAATTAAATATAAGCAGAGAATATAGGGAATCCTATTGCATGAGCCATTAGTGAATAAACAGAACCAATTTAAGGAATACCCTATCTATTGCAACTAAGCCTTGAGAAATTGCACGTTGTCACTGCTAAGTCTGTTGCAGCTGAGCATGTTGCATAAATATGTGGAATGACAACCACTGTTTCCTTCCAGTGCGTGGGGGTGCGACTGGCAAGTGACAGCTGGCATAGAAAGCTCATCTTCCCTTCAAACCACTCAGGCTACTACACCTATACTTCTCAAAGATTGAACTATCTTTATGAAATCATGATGTATTAGTAAAATTCAAGAGATAGAGTTATGAACATAACAATAATAGGAATTAATAAGATAAAACAATAATTAATCATACATATAAATATTCAAGGCTCAATGTGAGGAAAGAACATATGTCTGGTGCATAGAATGGAGTAGGACAAGAAAAAAAGGGCATAATAGGTGTGGTCAAAAAGGGGAATTTCAAGACCAAACATTAACTATAGACCAAGGATTCCCAATAGATGTGTTAGTGTTTCTTGTATAATTTACTTGATTAGGATCTTTATATGAAATAATAACAAGTACAACAAGATGCATAAAATAGAACAAATACACAAGATGCAAAGATTTTCACTAAGGAAACCATAAAGGAGAAAACCCCACAAACTTCTTCGGAATATTTCAATCAGAAAGTCGGTATCATAAGATGAACAAAACCAATAATAAGAAGTATTTTGCAACTATCTATCTCTCCTCCTTGTCTTTCTCTCTCTATTCATGTGAACTTGAGTGAGTGAAAGTGTGTATAAATGTGGGAGGGTCTCTCCCTATTTATACCTTTCAAGTGATTGACCTTATACATGACTAGGGATGACCTCTTACCCTAACAGGGCTGAATTCTCCTAGAGAGACTCCAAAAATATATTACATGATGTTACACTAGGGACTATTTCCCTGACTTACAATCGAGGTTGTACCTCAAGGTCCACACATTAATGACACCCTGAAGGGAGGAAAACCCATCTTTGATGGGGGTACAACAACATACAATGATAATATACATCAGAATATATTCTGAATTTACAAATACATAAACAATCCCTCTTAACTAGGAAGGTATTCTCTCTCTGTCTCTCTCACAGTCATCAACACATTTGGTCCAGTATTCATCACACAATCATCATAGTTTCTTCCATAGTCATATTCTTATCATTCATCAAATGGTACTATCTATCATCAGAAGTTTCTATAGAGCCAACCCTTTTTCATGTTGGATGTAGGCCTATTCCTCATCTAGGTCTTCATCACATCTTCGAGCAAGCCATCATGTAGGTACAGTATAGGACCTTATTTACATTTCCATTGCAATATCCTTTGTTTCCCACCTTCTTCTAGATCATATCTTTTGTCCTGCACACAACAAAACAAAACATACATATCTCATAGAGCTCATCTCAGATGAAAACCACCTATGTTCTATCAACATAGGAACACGTCAGGATGTCACCAAGACAATATTGCATCTACCACTATGTGAGAACCTCCAAGGAGCACACCAAGTGCATTACATCTCTCTATGGTCAACTTGTGTTCTACCTACAAAGGAGAACTACCTTGGTGCACACAAAGTGCCTTTTGACCTCATCATCTCCATCATAAGAACACATGCATACAAGGATTGATTATGTTTGAAAACCCTATGTTTAGGACCTTTTTTGTGTTTAGACAACCTTCAAGACTTATTACTTTCGAATAACTTATGTACCATGTCAGGGCTCATATTTACATCCGAAAAATCCACATGACTTATTACATCTGAATAACCTATGTGCCATGCTAGGGCTCGTATTTACATTCAGAAAACATGTCTCATCACTGATTATGTCCAAGTAACTTGTGTATCATGCTAGGGCTTGTATTTACACTTGAACAACCTACAAGATTGATTACATCCTAGTAACCTACGTACCATGCTAGGGCTCTTATTTACACTCGAACAACTTCTTTCATTTCCCATATGAGATATCATGCATCTCTATCTTCTGGTCTCTTTTTATTTCTAGCATAGAATAACATCAGGATTGATTACATCCAAGGATAACCTACGAACTTCACCAGGACTTATTACATCTGAGGATAATCTACAAGACTAATTACATCCAAGCAACCTACGACCTTTGCCGGTATTTTATGCTTGAACAACGTATCTCACCATCTATGCTAGAACTCATCACTCCCTCTTTAGATGGGTCTCGTTCTGGATCACACCAATTCTTTCTCTGAAGTACTCGAACTTCACTCTAGTTAGACGCTTGGTCAAGACATTGGATATCTGCTCATTCATTTACACGTACTGGAGCTTCATTTCTCCTCTCTACATCATATCTCTGATATAGTGGTATTTGATCTCTATGTGCTTTGACTTGTCATGGAACACTAGGTTCTCTGACAGATTCACACAAATTTGGTTTTTGTAGAAGATACAATTCACATCTAACTGGAGATCGAACAAGTCAAATGATAACTTTCTCCTCCATACTTCCTCACAGATATCCGAGTAAGAGACAACATACTCTTCTTTGACTATACTCAGCATCAGACAAGATTGCTTCCTGCTAAACCAGGAGATCATACCAGATCCCAAACTGAAGCAACATCCTAAATTTCTCTTCCTATCAGTGGCGCTACCTTCCCAATCCGAATCTACATAATCATGCAGGTTAATCTTCTGATTCGCATCATACTTGTGCCCATAATCAACTGTACCCTTTAGGTACCTCAATATATGATTTGTAGCAACCAAATGAACATGTCTCAAATCCATCTAGAAATGACTCAGTGTGTTCAGTGCAAAACATCACTAAGCCAATCGTTTGATGATACATCGTGTCATCAACCGACTCTAATGAGGAATTACACAGAAGCTTCAAGATTGATTCCATAGGTGTGGTTATCGCCTTGCAGTCCAACATTATGAATCTCTTTAGAATATTCACTGTATACTTTCCTTGACTAAGGAAAATTCCAACTACACTCTGCCACACATCCATGCCTAAGAAGTAGTGCATCATCCCTAGTTCTTTCCTATCGAACTCAGTATCAAGTCTCCTCTTTGCAATTATAATGAGTTCTTCCTCTCCTGTTAGGAACATGTCATTGACATATAACAAGAGCATCATAGGTATTTTCCACTCAACCTTGAAGTAAAGGTTGGAATCCTCTTTACTCTTAGTAAATCCCAGACTCATTAGGAAGCCATCCATCCTGTCATACCATGTCGTGGGTTCCTATTTCAACCCATACAAGGCCTTCTTCAATTTTTAAACATGATTCTTCCTATCATGTGTCTCGAATCCCAATGGTTGTTCTAAGTACACTTCCTCCTCAACTACACCATTAAATAATGTTGTCTTGACATCCATCTGGTGTATCTTCCATCTCATAACTACATCCAATGCAAGTATGGATCTAAAAGAAGTGTACCTCGCTACTGGTACAAATGTATCGTATTTTATGCCTTCTTTCTATGAGAAGCCTTGTGCTACAAATATTTCCTTGTATTTCTCGATGTTACCATCTGTAGCATGCTTGATGTTGTAGATCCACTTTGAAGTCACAACAGACTTCCTTTCCGATCTCAGAACTATATCCCAGACATAATTATTCATAGTTGACATATATTCCTCTATCATGGTATCCTTCCATTCTTTCTTTTCTGCATCCTCTTCAGAGGTGGAAGGTTCCTTTTCAATGATGTCACACAACAGGGCCACTTAGTTGTTGTAAGGTTTTTCCCTTTTTCTCTCTATATACATTCCTTCTAGAGTACCATACCTTTCTACCTCTTGTATGTGATATTATGCCCATGTTGGTTTCCTCTTGTGAGAGTCCTTTTCGTGAAGTGTCTCTACAAGCTCTTGTGGTTTTTCCATGTCATGATATTCATGGTCTTCTAGAATTGCTTCTACAATTTTCATACCTCGGACTCTCGTTCCTTTAGGTTCCTTGACCTCTTCGACAGGTAGGCTCCTATATCTAGAGAATGTTGAGCCTTCATCAAAGGTTAAATATTTGTTGATATCGAAATTCTTGAATCCTAGGAAGTATATTTGGTATCCCTTTGATGTATCACTATATCCTACAAATATACCCTTCCTCCCAGAAGGATCGAGCTTGGTCCTCTTCTCCTTTGGGATATGTAACCACATCGGGAACCCAGATATTCTGATATGGTTGAATTCTAGTTTCTCTACTAAGAAATCCTCTTCAAGAGTCTTGTTGTCAAGTACTCGATGAGGAGTACGGTTCTATACTTACACATTTGTCCTTGTTGCTTCCACACAAAGGTGCATTGGAAGATCATGTTCATGAAGCATTTCTTTTGTTGCTTCCATTATGCTACAGTTCTTTCGTTCTGTAATGCCATTCTGCTGAGGATTTCATGGAGTGATTAACTCCCTCTTAATCCCAAACTCTCTACAGAGTTCCTTGAATTCATCCAAGGTGAGATCTCCACCATTATCTGACAACATATTCTTGATCTTCCTTTCAGAGTAGTTCTTGACCAAGGCTTTGTATTCCTTGAACTTACTGAATACTTCATTCTTCCCTTTCAATAAATATATCCACATTAGATGAAATTTCAGGTCTAAAATGGGCCTTATAAGAAAACACGCCAACAATAAATTCTTGTGAGTTGGAATTCAAGAACTAATAGAATTTCAATAAAATGACTCAACAATAATGGTTGACTTGAAATCTTTGTCATAAAAAAAACTATTATTTTTGTTCGTATTTTCAACATATCTCTGTGTGTTTTTACTCAAATTTTGATTGGGAGGGCTTGTTGGATGTGGAATTAAATTCTGCATCCATCAAGAACCCACACTGCATACTTTTGGTGGGCCCCACTACCCCAAAAACAAGAAATAACTGAAAAAATGTGATACATAATCTTCACGCTTTTTTCATTTATTTCTTGTTTTTGAGGTAGGGGGGCCCTCAAAAGTATGCATTGTGGGTACTCGTTGTATGCGGAATTTAATTCTGCATCCAACAAGCCCTCCCGATCTAAATTTGTGTAAAAACACACGAAGATATGTTGAAAATACGAAAACAATAGCAGTTTTTTCTTTCTTCCTCCTCAATTAATAAATATTATTTTATTATTTTTCTTAGGAGGCCCATTTTAGACCTCAAATTTCCTCTAATGAATCTTACGTGAGAAGTCATCTATAAATTAAACATATTACACATACCCGCTTAATGACCTAGAAGACATGGGTCTGCATACATTTGAGTGTACTATCTCCAGCAGGGCATTTTTTAAGGATTCTAATATTATAGTTAAGTATAGTATTCTAGGCGATTGTTTTGGATTGGAAAACACATGCTTATAGAAATGTAGGCGAATATTAAATATGAAACATAAAATTAACACTGAAATGTGTAAATTTTGGCGAATATTATGATTAAAAAAAACATATTTATGTAAATATTGGCAATATTAGACACTAAAAATGACCAAATCACGAATTAAGTTTTTGAAAAAACCCAAAAAAGAGCCAATTGGTGAAATTTCATCCCTAAAAATTACCCTGGTCTCCAGTATTCCTTTAGCCTTACTTTCACTGCTGGGAAATATTTTCTTTGCATTCTTCCCTTGTGGACATCCTTTGCAAATGCCTTCATTCTTTTCATGGATTTCTAGAAGTCCTGAGACTGCTTTGCTTGCAATCAGTAGTGCTCCGTAGTTTACATTTGCTATCCTTCGGTGCCACAGTTCACTTGGTTCACTTGTACAATCCACCGTCTCGTTCTCCAATCAATGTTGCATCATCAATTGTAGTTCCTATAGGCCATCTTATAACTTGGCCTTCGATAATTATAGTAACAAATGTTAGATTGATCTTTTCTGAACTTCTTTTCTTTCTTATCCTTCTTCTTGTTGTGATGGTAGTTCTCCTTCTTCTTGAAGTTCTTCCTAGTGTGTACAATGAAATCTTGATCTTGAGTTGTTCTCATCTTCTCTTCTCTTGTTATGTGCCAAGCTTCTTCTTGTGTGCATTCTTCTCAGAGTCGGCTGAAAGAGATCAATCTCCTTCTTGCATGAATTCTTTGAATTAATGAATCCCACGATCTTGGTAGGCCATTCAAGGTAGTCATCACAATCTCTCCTTCTGCTACATTTTCTTCAGCTGCTTCAAGTTGTTCCTTGATTTGAGCAACCCTTGTGAAGTAGGACTGTATAGTCTTTGAGTTTTGTATCTTCACATTCTTTAGATGGTTCCTCAATGTCATCTTTCGGTTGATGTTCTTTCCTTCAAACATATTTGTCAAATCATCAAATACTTCCTTTAGTGTATTGAATTATGACACATGGGGGATGAGGTGATCCTTAATTAAATATGCAATGATTATTTTGGCTTTAACCAAGTTATTCTTATGAGTAGTGTTAGCCTTATCTCCCTTTGGATCTGTAACTTCTCCATTGATGTATTGATCCAAATCATTTTCTTCAAGTATCAAATAGACGACCATAGGCGTTTGAATTGGCGGAAGATTGAAGGACATTTCTACGGCTAGTTATGGCATGTACAACATGTATTGAAAGACATTTCTGCTGCTAGTTATGGCCTATACAAATGTAATGAAAGACATTTTTGTGGCTATTTATGACTGTAATAAATAAGTTGTACCCAGTTGACCCTGAGCGATCTTGTAGAATCTATAAATAGGAGGAACCCATTTTGTATAAGGGTTGGTTGTTAGAAGTTTAGAATAGTTATAAATACTTAAAGGGATCAGAGAGAAGTCTGATAGTAGCAGTAGGTTGTTGAGCCATGGATATGCAGCTATGTGCAAAAACCTTTTTGTAAGATCTAGTCTGCATCTGAGTGCACAGATAGTAGAGTAGACGAGTTGATCTAGGATGTGTGTGGATCAGTAGGAGTAGAAGAAAGCATAATAAAAGTAGAGAGCATGAGAGAAAGAAAGAGTCTGAGCTGAAAAGACATATCCCAAAATAGTCTATAGTAAAATTGCGGAATGCAAGGTGCCATATAATTCTCATGCCAGATGAAAAGCACCTTGGTGGTTTTTCTCGATTGGTTTTCCACATTACATCTTGTGTTGAATGAATGTGCTTGTTAAATGGTTGTGATTAGTTATTAGTTATATTGCATTATTTATACTTATTGTTTAAATGAATGTCACAATATTGGTAAAAGCAGTTGAAAGAATGAATGACTGAAGCATTGTCGAAGCATTGTGTACTATTTCATGTTCATTTACTGTTAAGTTGTAATACAGTCATGCCATTGTATTTTATTGTTAAGGAAGCATATGCACTGCACAGTTGTGCTCGTTGTTAAGAGAAATTCTATGTCGCATTGTTGCACTGCTGTCGAGTTAGTAAAAAAACTCCAATATTCTGACTCTATCGAGCTCCTTAGCTTACTTCCAGGGGACTTTAATCCCTCACCGACTATGGAAATATGGTTCTGGAAGTTACACATTAAGATATCTCGGGTGAGACTGTGTTTTCCTCGTAGGTGTTACCGACTGAGCTTTCTCTGTCGGGCCCATATCTTTGGGTGTTTTGTTGGTATTGTGGGTTTGTTGAACCTGGGTTGTGAGAGTGGGGAAAAGTATCCAATAAATGGTTCTGTTGTTGGGACCCTTAATCATTTGAGTTGAGGGAAATGTTGTGGAATCCAACAAAGAAGGAAATCGAGGATTGGATAGAGTCTAAGACATTTTCATTTGTGCAAGATCACAGTTGAGCACAGAAAATTGGTTGGACCGATACCTATACACAGATATTCATGAAATATTCTTTGCATATTTTCATATTTTGTTGCATGAGTGGTTGTCAATATTGGTGACTCGATAGACAAACTTTCAGAGAAGGGAAGCACTCTAGTGGAGTGCTCAGCTGGTCCGTGAGTTAATCAATGTAAGTAACTCCATCTCTAGCGCTATTGATTTTTGGGTCAATATTATTTTGCAAGGGTATATTAATGAGTTTGTATTTGAGACAATAACCTCATCTAGTTAGCTGGAAAGAAATTTTTTCCATGAACCCCGCAGGACGTACTTGACTTCTATAAAATTATGGATAAAAATGCTCGTCTTTGCACTACAACAAATCCTGGAATTAGAGTCCCATTTAGCGTCCCTTTTTAGTGTAATTTTTTTTACATTGAGTGATCAAACTAGATGCTAAATGGGATGGGTCATGGAAAAAACTTAAAGCGTCTCAAAAAACATCTTTTTTTGCTTCCTAGATAGCATCCTTTATGACGTCCAAAATAGCCGCCTATTTTTTTGCTTCCAGAATAGCTTCCAACTTTACTTCCTAAATAACATCCTATTTTGCTTCCTAGCAAGTGTCTTATTTTGCTTATTAAATGACATCCCCATTAGTGCCACATTTGCACCCTTAATAGCATCATGTTAGCATCCAAATTAGCATCCAATATTGCAACCATTTTTGCTACCAATTTAGCATCCCATTTTGCACCATGTTTTACTTCCAAATATGCGCCAATTTTCACTTCCAAATTTGCACCAATTTTTGCTTCCTTTTTTGCATCGTGTTTTGCTACCAAAATGACGCCAAATATTTCTTCTATTGTTGTACCATATTTTGCTTCCTATTTAGCGTCATGTTTTGCATCCAAAGTAATGTCTTATTTCGCTACCATATCAACGCCATGTTTGGCTTCATCATTAGCGCCATGTTTTGCATCATTTTTAATGCCTGGTTTCGCGTCTTATTTTGCTACAATACCAACACCATGTTTGGCTTCATCATTAGTGCCACGTATTGCATCCTTTTTAATGCCCAGTTTCACATCTCTCATTTTTTGGTCATTTTAGTCGTTTTTAGTAATTTTATATATGAATTTTGGTC
Organism: Pseudotsuga menziesii; assembly: GCA_001517045.1. Taxonomy (NCBI): domain Eukaryota; kingdom Viridiplantae; phylum Streptophyta; class Pinopsida; order Pinales; family Pinaceae; genus Pseudotsuga; species Pseudotsuga menziesii. The sequence continues at coordinate 58,967 of LPNX011163846.1, read as the reverse complement.
ATTTTTTTGGGTCACTTATCTCTCATTGTTTGGTCACTTATCTCTCATTGTTTGGTCACTTATCTCTTATTTTTTTGTTACTAATTTAGTTATTTTTAACCAATATTATAATATCATTAGGGTATGGAGCAATCAAACCACCAACCTCCTGCTTGTAAGGCAAGCGCTCTTCCATTGAGCTAGCACCCTTTAAGAATTTGGGAACCTAACTTACAGAGTCCTCTATAATGATAAAAAATATCAATACACAAATTTGAGTATCTAATGGTTGGAAAAGGGTGATAGATCATATAAGTTCACAATATATGATCAAGCAGGTTATGAAATCCATAAAAATTTTCTAGGAATTTTGAACAAAACTCAAGAAATTGGCTTAATGAGATTGCAAAAATCACTATTCCCTAGCAACCATTATGTTTGTTTAAGGTTTGATATTTAATCATACTCCATTAAGAGACCCATGATAAGAGTACATGAAGACACCTCCTTAAATGTGAATACAATGATATTCAAGAAAAATAACCATTGTTTATAGCATATTGCAATAAGAGGGTACTGCTGTAATTTTAAGTCATCAACACACTATATAATGATGCTAAATCTTGGAAAAAATGAGTGCAAAAAACCTCAAATCAGAAATACCTTTATTTTCAAGTGAAAATAGGAATTGTACAGGGCTTGAAATGATTGTTGTGTATGATTTTGACACAGAAAATTTATATCAGCACTTGACTCTAAGAAAATTTTGACACTTACTAATGATACAATATTGGAATTGATTTGATATTTATTTTTATTACACTAATGTTTGAAGGATTATGTTTCACCGCAATGTGTTAATATCAAGTGATCTCAAGGAATGTTTTCGGCATTTATGAGTCATTAACATTTTACTCTTTTCACAATACTATGTGATCCTAAGATTTATTAAGAATAGAAAATGTTGAATTCCAAATTTGAGAAATGGAGTTATTTCAATCCTTAACAAAGGTGGTTAAAATGAATTGAAACAAGTGCCACTTAGAAATGAAGGACGAGATACCAAAGACTAATCACATCCTTGACTTGTGTGAAAAGGCTAGTGTCAATCATGTTTAGGGAATTTAAACAAACTCGTGTATTGCCTAGTCAACAAGAGATTTGAAGATCAGCCAAATTAAATAATTACAGGAATATTTGATGGAGAAAGATGAGAACCTTGTGGTGAAAGCAATGAAAATCTGTGCTTAGCTTGGGCAATTACTATTCAGCTGCCAAATATTGGAGATCTCTTTGGTAAATGTGTTTCATATCAATCATCACACTCAATAATTAAAAGAAATTGATTTAGTGACAATGGCTCAGTCACTCACTTAGGCATGAATCCAATCGTGGCTATAACATTTTAAAGTGAGCACAACATATTTACTCACCCACCTCCGAAAATAGTAGCTACTCTTCCCAAAAAGGTTTCTCATATAAGATAAACAGAACCCCCAAAGGCAACAGGAAATGGTGTTAATCCAAATCCGTGATAGTGGAAACAATACTGCCAAAGGATTTCCAAGTGAAAGTGGGAAATTTGTGGGCTTCTTTGATAGAAATCAAAGGTGGAGGTCATGCAGAAGTAGTTGAAACTGAGTTGAATGGACTCCAATGTGTGCTTAGGAACATGAATGCTAAAGTGAGAGGTTGCTTCTTCTAAATCCATAAATTAAATTCGGTTACCCTCTATTTCTTTGCCTTAACTACTAATCAACATAATTTGCTGAAGTACTTCAGAAATAGCCTTTGATTAGAAGACGGTGGAAAACTATTCCTAGGGTAAATTTTTAGCTCTAGCTAAAAGGCCCTCTTTTGATTTTATTCATAATATCTAAAGATTTTGGGGAGCTCACCACATCCATGGTTATGTTGAAGGGCATATTTCAAAGAGTACAATTGACCTACAAAGCAAACTTTTTTGAAATTTTTTATTTTTATACAAAAAGAGATTTTTTACTGCAAACTAACATAAATCATGTAGAAAAATAAATAATCTTCTAATCAGATTCACTTAGTTGCAGTATAATATTATTCTCATCTTGATTGTATTTGTAAGCCAGTGCAAAAGAAGCTCAAATTTAAAACCATTTAAACTAAATAATTGACTAACCTTCCTGTCGATCCAAATGTTTTGATGTAGTGTATCAAAGGTTGTGTCATGTTCTGTCCTTTGAGGGTACAAGCCATGTAAATGCATACACTATACTATATGAGTTTACATCCTCACCTATAGTCACCTGCAACATATCATGTCATTCCTTGCATGCATGATCATGATCGGCACAGCAAGTATGGAAGACATTTCTAAGAGACTCATGTGGATTCCACTCACCCACCCATTTCCATTTGAGAACTTAACCACATTACTTATAAATCTAATTACCTCAGTCTTCCACTAGAACATGAATATTCCAACCAATATGACTCGGTTTTAGCTTAGCCGTGAGGGCTGAAAATGTTCAAGCTTAGCTCACAATAATTTTTTGGGATGAAACTTGACCATACAAGGAAAGGAACCTACATGACCATAACATGAGTTTAAATCACCTGGTTTTATTTTAGTTCTGTAATAAGCTCCGGAATTCAAACAGATTTGGAAGCTGTCTGACTTTGGCGTGGAGATGACTGTGACTGTGACAGTAAACACGACCCCATATGTGCATGTGCATGTGCATGTACATGTAGGAGAACAGGAAATGTACATGTATTTTATATAGAGAAGATGAAAAATCAATAGAACATTTTCTCATCAAATGCTCAAATATACAAAACAGGTCTGGTTATAAGTGGAGCAGTTCACAAGAGTGACAAATAAATGGGTTGGAAACTCTGTTAAAGAATGTTCGAAAAGTTTGATGAGACAAAAAGAGCTCAAGGAATGGAAACCTGTTCCATGTCTGACTATATGGGACTTGTACCTGGCAAGAAACTTATTTCTATTTGTGGAAAAAGTTGTAGTACCTTCATTCCAATGTTCTTATCAAATCATATCCATGGCCATAGCTTAAACGTTACATGCTTCCAATCATTCAAGAAAAGAGAGACAAATGGAGAATTTGGTCATCATTAAAGAGCAGGTAAGGGGGCTCTTTTATGGAGTAAGGCAAGGTCCTTGGGATAGTAGCAGTGCAGGTTGTATTTTGCTTTTAACTAAGAATCTGATATGCCAATCAACCATAGCAATATGAGATAAAATATGGGGATAGGGTTCCACAATGCACCCCACATCACATGAAGCACACCCCTAGCATGTTGTAAACACTTTTGGAGCAACCCAAAATATAATATCCCATGCACCTCAAAATCTCTTAGCTAGGTAATGTATATTTATTCTTTAATCATAATATTTAGAAAAATAGTATTTACATTCATCTAGTGTAAGGGCCAACCAAAAACTGATGCAATAGACATGGCTACTCAAATATATGTATTCCTTTTAATTGAAGCAAATATATCCTAATATTCAAGTCCCTCTTTCTAAGAGAATCCTCAGGGTGAGCTGCAGTCTCATATTTTGCATGATCTTATCATGCTTTTGAATACCCTTTGGGGAGATATGTACAAGTTGATTTTTTAGGAAAATCTAAGAGGTTGTTACTTCTAAAAATTCTATTTTAGCAGTTTCTAGAGAGTGGTCCAATCAATAATCTAATTCCACATTTGAGTACCCAGTTGGAAGTGTTACCCTCCATTTTATATGGGTGTCCACCGGTGATTCTAATCACACTCTCCAGGGGTGACGTTGTCATGATTGTAATTTTGAAATCAAATCTAGGAAATTCTAAGTTGGTTTTGAAATTTGGACAGTTTATGGAGTGTAACAGTAGTGAGCCCTTTCATTTTCAGTTATGAGCACACTAGGAGCAATGTTGGGCATTCCTATGGGCATAAACAACTCTAGAATCAAGTATGAGCATCAAAGGGACAAATCTGAGCACGTTAGGAGCATTTTGAAGGTCACAACAAATAATAAAGCATCTCAAATCAGCTATAATTAGGCCAACTTTCAGACCTGGGCACATTGCAGCCCTGAAATATGATGATCAATGGAAGTAGGAGGTGGTCTTTGCAATTATGGCTATGAAAATGAGAAATCTGTGGGTGAAAGCAACCTTAAAATCTCATTCATATGCCTTATAGCAGCATCGACATGAATTTTGGACACAAACAAACATGTTTGACAGTAAAAAAAGGGTATGAAGCAGCCCTATTTCAGCATCTTGGGCACCCTTGTGCACTTATCCATCACCAAACAGGCCTACCTCTAAATCTGGGCCAAATTGGAGGGTTAAAAGGCAGTTATGGGCATGACTAACCCTATGAAAAGTGATGAACAACGGAAAAAATAGGCTTTGAAAAATATTGGGTTGAATTTGAGTGTTGAATTGACATTAAGAAACAATTATGGGCACAGATATGGACATAAAGAGTATACCTCGACACTCCAACAGCCTCAAATTTTCATTCTCGGCATAAATAAGGGTTGTTCCAACCTCCTAATCAACAATTTATAGCAGTATCATGAATTATGGGTGCTTATTCTCCAAAAAATGGGTGTAAACAAACCTAAATAAAAAAAAATATCTTTTAATTTCAGACCCTATAAACCAAGTTTGAGTGCGCTTTAGGTGATTCTCCACAGTCTCTTGAAGGAGATCAGTAGCAAATAACAGTCTTTGGTGGCTTCCCTTGCAACCGTAGGTCACAAAACAACCCTAAAAATATTTGGACCTATGCACAAGAGAAGTAACAACCCCAGTTGGCCCTAAAATCCCAATTTTGTTGTGCATTAAGTGCCCCTATGCATAAAACAGAAGCCCTAAAGAGGGCCAATTCACCTTGGTGTACTAGTTTGTTTTTAAACGAAGGCCTTCTCTCATTATTTGAGGAACATTCACCCTTGGAGACACATGCAAAATGGTAGTGTTCAGCCCTACTAAAGGCGAAAGTCATCATTTGAAGCATGCTCACATTCTTTTACACACCATTTCATGAGAGATATTACATGCTTGGAGGTTACTCATTGAGCTGGTCCACTTTGAAGGTTATTCACATGGTTCATGCCCTATTTTGTGAAGAATGTTTTTGTATTTGGAGGTTGCTATATAGATTGACGATTTTTCACTTGGGTGGCATATACCATGTAATCAAACCACAAAACAAACTACGATTGTTTCAAAACACACACGAATAGATAATAAGTCCATCTGCAGAAAAAACGTCTTTATGCAAGTCAATTTGCAGAGGATAAAATGAATAAAGATTTTAATCAGAAGTTTTGTTTTCCAGCTTGAAAAATAGTCTCATTGTTTATAACAATCTCTGAGAGAGTAAGTAGCTTTGAGTTCCCCAAAAGGGTTAGATCCATTGGTGAAGAGCAAGGAGTTTTTCACCAATGGGTAATGTTCAAATCCAATGGGGATTGTTCCTAGATCCATGGGGTAACCTTGAGGCAGTTCTCAAATATGTGATTGCACCCAAAAATATTATATTAAATGATATTGTGACTGCACATGTGAGTGGATCAAATCCCACGCACTACCATGTCCTTAAAATTTTGAGCCTCGGAAGTTAGCTTGAGTGATATTGAGCCACACATGAGTCCTCTCAAGAGATGGTTTAGTCTCTCTAGATTCCCTCAAGATTAGGTGGAGTAATCTGCACAGACAATTTACCCCATTTTCCATCCATGGATCACATAGAAGTACTCCATGGTTTTACTGCGATGTTTTTCATGGAAAAGGTATCTTTAAGTGCCCTGAAGTAGCTTTCAATGCTATATCTAAAGACTGAGAGTATTATATTCATGATGCAAGTAAGGCACGCTCAAAGAAAGATACTTCCTAGAATTAATATCAATAAATAATATCTTTATTTTACAGAAAAGCACCATTCAATATCAAGGTTGACTTGTTTGCATAAATACATACTCACTTTAGTTACACTAAGCTGGTCCTAAACTGTAGCAGAGTGACCTCTTAAGCTACTGAGAGTTTCCATCATAGTTGATTAGTATTTTTGTATTTGGGAGATGGTATCTGCAACAGTGTCAACATCACTCTGAAGTTTGTTGTTATAATGCTACAAGCTAGTATTATACTCTTGCAATTGCATATTGATATCCAGAAGTGAAGCCACCTGTTGTAATGACATGCTAGCCATTATAATGAAAATATAGAGAACATGGCACAGAAATACAGTTCATGTCAGGAGAACTGAAATAAAGTAATTGCAAGATACCTCAATGTGGGATACTAACCACTTAGCTTATACCTATTGATTTGCACTCGAAGCCTCTTGCTAAGTTTTATCACGCTCTTCTAACAAGTAAGACTTTTCCTTTTATGTAGCTTTCCAAGCTTCTATGTCTTTATTCCAAGCTTGAATGATTTCTTGCATTGTAAAGAAACAATCGAGACATATGGTTAAGCCCACAGATACAGCAAGCCAATGTTAACCCCATACCCAAATCTAGGTATGACTAGACATGGCCAAAGAATAAGAGTTGAATGTTATCTCGATAAACTCAGGAGTTGACTTGGGAAAAAATTTAATAAGTAAGAAAACACACTAAATTACAAAGCATATATATGCAAATTTTCAATAATAAATTGCTTGAAAATCCATAAATGATACACCATACTACAAAATGTCATGGATTCTAGACATTATGCAGGTTTGTTGATTGTCTGCTCTTAAATTGGATCAAGAAAAAAAGTAAAATGAGTGTTCCTTTTTTGTGGTTTTCTATCCATTTTATAGGAAGCCAACAAATTATGACTTATTAGTCAGACTAACTGAGTTAATATGACTAGCATCTTATTTGTGACACTGAATCAATACAAACTTGAAGGAGTTGACTCAACTCAGTTTCCTAAAAGAGCAAAGTTAAATGTGGAGTCTATTCCAAACTCGGAAAAGACTGGTAACAACAGTGCAGCAAGCTAAAAATGTTTGCATCTCTATCTTATGTTGGTTCAAATTCGACATGCTCATATTTTACCTTAATGCCTTTTAAGAGAATCTAACAAGCCCAGAATTGCCAATAAATGCTCAAAAGTACATTCCAATTCAAGAGATAACAATCAATGAGTGTGCATCTTTAAAATTCATTATCCCTTCTTAATTTGCTTGAGTAAGTTGTTTCTGCTATAAACAATGGATTAAATTTGAAGTGACAAGGGATAACCTATCACTAAGTAGACTCACATGGTTTCCAATGAGCCAATAGGGGAAGGAGAAGCGACGAGATGGTCCTCTTAGCTTCCTCACCAGAGGGTTTGCAAAGACATCTAGATACTTCACCAACTTGAAGGAACCTTCTAAACTGATGTAATCACTATAAAGCTGAATTTAATTAATGCTAGTTGGTATAGCAGTGACTATCAAAATATGTAATTTTTGTTTTTAATTGTGAAGACCCCAAAAAGAGTGACGTGAATGTTGAAAAAGAGGTGTGTATAGCATCTAGAGAATCCTCCACAATTCACACTTCACCAACTTGAAGGAACCTTCTAAAACTGATGTAATCACTATAAAACTGAATTTAATTTTGTTTGTAATTGTGAAGACCTCAAAACAGGTGATGTGAATGTTGAATAAGGGATGTGTATAGCATCTATAAAATCCTCCACACTTCACCAACTTGAAGGAATTTGACCATCAAAATATGTTATTTGTGTTTGTAAATTATGTTCTATGTGTACTATGTAATAACACAACTCCAAAGTCCTAACATCCTTAGGTTAGTACATGAGTTCCATTCTTCCTCATACCTAAATGAATAAACAATAAACAATAATGATTAGGACCCACTTAGCTCATACCTAAATGAACAAACAATAATGATGCATTATCATTTCTCAACATATGAAACACTTTACCAATTCTGTTGTGTTGATGGGAAAGAATTCAAAGACTAAAATTACTTGAGAAGGAGATTAGCACCAGACCACAAATTTATATAGTTCCCAGAGGCAAGTTTCAAGTTTGCATGCCACAAAAATGAGAATAATATATCAAAGCAAGTTTCAAGTTTGCATGCCACAAAAATGAGAAGAATATATCAGAGCAATATCAATGTTATTACCAGTGTATCTGCTACAAGAATGCTTATGCTTGTTTTTGTCTCTCAATGATAAAATGATTCTATTTCCTTTGTCAAAACATTTTAATGAACAATCAGAAATACAAGTAAAACACTAAATATATTTAAAATATTTGACATAAATTTAATATTTTGATGCAAAGAAAGACAAGGTTGTAGTGACTTTTGACTTTCCAAGGCAAATAAAAAAATATTCATATTGCCTGAAACAAGGGAGTCCTACAAAGATACTATTGGGAACAATTTAGTAGTTTACTCTACAACATGAAGGAAGTACTTCCATAGTTTAGTAGCTTAGTAGTTACTATTGCGAAATGATAGGATCTTCCTAAGTACTAAAACTTATTACAGTAAATAGGTCATAACAATTTACATTTGAAAAAGACATTATAATTAAAAAATGCTACTGTTTAAAGCATAATAATCTTTAAAGGATAGAGACATAGGAAGTGACAGGAGATAATTATCTCTTTAAATGCTACTGTTTAAAGCATAATCAAAGAAAGAGATAATTTAGGATGGAGTGACATAGGAAGTGACATCTATTTCCTATGGTGTTATGTAGAAAATAGAACAAGGATAGATACATCTTCAAGATCGATCAATTTAAAAAATTAAAAACAGAAACCATCACAAATAAGATGAAAGCACTGTACTAAAAGAAGCCATTTTAATCATCCTAATAGCACCATCACCTCAAGTCTTAGCATCTTGAAAGACATCGATTCAGAAAACCCTATTCCATCCCTCTAAGTCCATAATACATATAATCATTGCTAATCCCAATGTGTGAAGGCATAGGATGGTATCCTTTTTTTTATCATTTCATCAGATCAAAAAATGAGTAAGCATACACACATACCTACATAACATCTTCTGCAATATTGAGGGGTTGCATGTCTGCCTGAGGTTTCACAAAAGCAACTGCTTTGAACAAGGTGTCCTTCTATTGGTAGTGATCTGCTATTTTTATAACCCATCTTTTTTTATCCACTATAATATAGCTCGAGTAGAATATCCAAATCTCTAGAAAATCAATAGTATTACTGGAAATAAAAAGTAGCTCGAAGGAACACAATGACTTACACAATGATGTGTGGCAAATGTGAGGAAGCAAGTTCACATGCTGCAAATGCAATTTTCTCATGGTATTCTTTAGTTACAAAGTTAAATTCATGCATTTTTTTCTTTAGGTTATAAATTGAAATGTAAATTTGAAAAAGAAAATCTGCAAAATTATCGATAGGAAACAATATAGGGTTTCAATTTCATAAAATCCTTTACGCTGCAAGTATAAATTATTTAAAACAATCTATGTATTCCACGCTTTATTCTTCAACAAAATAAAACCCTATAATCATAGCAGAAAATTCCTCGTCACATTTCTAATGCACTAAATGCACAATATATTGAATCCTTAGATCAAAACCCCGAAAGTATGTCAAACACTAAAAGCAAATGGAAGAAAATAAATGAAATTGGGAAGAAAATAAATGTAGGTTGCGAGTTCAATCCTTGAAGAATTGAATGGTTTCGGTGCTGGAAACAAGGGCATCAATGACTCGGGGGATTATTTTACATCAAATCATTCATCACAGTTGCGCTAAAATTCAACCACCCAAAGAAATGGGAGTCTACAAAACTTAACCCAACTGAGTTGATTCAAATAGAGACCACTGCATTCCTCCTAACATCAAAACTTCCTCATTTAAACACGCTTATATGGCTTAATCTGTCAAATATCAATTTTAGTTGGACATAAAAAAATTGTAGAGGAGCCTACCTTAATAATCTTACGATGCATTTTTATCTGGTTTCGGCAATAAGTATTGATGTACTTGTTATTTGCAATATGCACATATTCTCTATATGGTTTCATCCGCAGCCTCCTGCTCATCGTTTCCATGGACAGTTATATGCACAGAATCTATGGATGGTTTCATTGGCGGCTTCTTGTGATGGATCATTTTAACACAAGTCTAGGGAAATTTTCACCAAGGTTTTAACATAATAAACCCCAGTGAAGGGACTTTTATGATTCGGTAACAAGGATGACCAACAATGTATGAACACCGACAACACCACCACCCAAAACGACAGCGGCACAAACACTCACAAAAATTAGGAAAAATATTGATGGCAGAGTGGATTCCTTTGGCCTCACGATTGCTCGTATTGCAGGGGCATAGTTATGCGAAGGTTCTGGGTTCCAATCTTGCTAGAAATCCCCACTCGAATCCCTTGCGGACATCACAATTCACTACCTCTCTAACAGAAGGTAAAGGGGCTTAAAAAATACAGTACAAAAGGAGCTTCCCATCCCTATTCTTAGTGTGGTCCACATAAAATGCAGAAAGAATGTCCTTAATATGGTATACCTCTACTACTTGACAATGTGGATATCACAAGAAATAATTTACAAAAGTGAAATCTCACAGAGAATGGTGGGAGGAAAACCCTCATCGTCACACTCTAGCCTCATTTTCTTGAGGGAAAACAATTGCCCTATGTTCTTATCATTGGCCTTGTACACCTTCACATTGGTTCCTTCTCCAACCTTCTCCAAATTCTCATGAGCATCCATACCTAACTACAATGCACACAACAAAATAATAAACATAAAAGTCATGGAGGAAAGTCCATACGAGCCTCAGTCAGGGGATTGTTTGCACTACAAGTAATAGCAAAGGCTAGTAGGTTCAGTAGTAGTAGATTTAGTAGTAGTTGCTGACAATTTCAATACATAAGGGTAATGTTAAAGTAAAGGTAAGTAATTTTTGTGTTTTCCTTAACTTTTTTAATATTTAAATAAAAGCATTAAATTTAACAATTTTTTTCAAAAATTAATTTATAAATATAAATTTTAACTTTTATCTAACTTAAAAAAAAATGAAACATCAAAAATTTGTCTAATAGACACATAAAATATATATAGTGTCTACCTACAACAAAGAGTAATAAACAATTTTTTTTATTATAAATCACCATCTAACTAATAATGAAATTGTTTGGGATGAGGTCACGTGTAAGATGTAAGTGGCGAGGTTACCGTTAATGTGATAGCCATGTTTCCCTCTAAGAGGAATTTGAAGGAAATTTTAAACTTTAATTGAATTTTAGCATGATTTTTTAATGAAGTAAATATTATTACTTTATATATATTTTTAAAGAAATTTGGATAGAAATTTAAAAGAAAATTAATGGAATATATATTGTAACATCATTTATATAAAAAATAGATTTATGATCACACTACAACCCCCTATCATAGTATGAAAAGCATCCAAATACTTCATGAAGGTTGTTACCTAATGATCATATTGTCCTTAAATGTTAGAGGGGTGGGGGGCACACCGAAGTTTGTGGTTCTCAAGTGGTTATTAAATTTGGCATGTCTGAATCTCGTATTATTTTAGAAAATGATGGTCTCTTGTTTGAAAGCAAGGGAGGTTCTCTGTATTATGCTCCCCATATAGGATTGTTGTTTGGTTGGCGCTATAGGCCTTTTTCTCTTGGAACCCTACTCGTATTAGACTTAATCCCTTTTGGATTTGTGGGGGTATCTTACTGAAAGGTTTTTGTAGGGTTTTCGATATGCCCCTACACACTATTAACTATTTTGGGCCTTACATTGATCAATTTATGTTTGCTTTGTCGCCATCCAAATAGAATGTGCCTCATTTTTCACCTAGCCAACCTAGCATAAGGATAATTTAATTGATTTCATGATTTTGTTTGGTTGAAATTCTTTCACTTTCACCTACATTGAAAAAGGGATCTAATAGAAGTGTTGAGGGTCTTTGGATGGGTAATGAAGGTGAATTCAAATATAATGAGTTTGTTAATTTTTGTAATCAAGGATCATTTTTTTTAGATTATTTAAAGTTTTTTAATAACCAAAATAATTATGTTTTGGATATAATAAAATAACAAACTTTTGATAAATAGCATCTAAAAAAACAAGAAAATTATATGCATTCATTTGCATTAACATCGTGTGTTCTTAATTACCATTGACATAAGAAATATTAATCAAGCCAAAGTATCATCATCCTCATCATCATCATGATTTCCATCCTCCTCCTCCTCCTCATCATCATTGTCGTCATTTGTGTACACTTTAGTGCCATCCTGATATAATTCACCTAGTTTTTCACCTAGACAGCCTAGCATAAGGAAAATTTAAATGTAACTAATTTGGGATGCTAAAGTGGACACAATTTGTGTCCACTTTATCACCATCCCAATTTAATGCACCTATCTTTGCACCTAGACAACCTAGTATAAGGACAATACAAATGTAATTGATTTGGGATGCTAAAGTGGGTGAAATTTATGTCCACTTTATCATCATCCTAATAGAATGTGTCTAATTTTTCACCTAGACAATATAGCATAAGGAGAATTTAATTGTAATTGATTTGGGATGCTACTCTAGGTGTTAAGTGCACATAGTTTGACACCTAAATGGTAACCATATATGCTTTAAATGATAACAATGGTGACGAACTAGATGACAATGATGGTGATGATGATGATGACAATGATGATGATTTTCATCATCATCATCATGGCAATATTTCCATCCTCATCATCATAATCATCATTTCCATCATGATCATGATGATTATTATATTCATGTCATCATTTCCATCATGATCATGTTTATTACTATATTCATCATCATCATCATCATCATTGTCGTGGTCATCATTAATACAATCTTGGCCCTGATCATTAAGGGTTTTGTTGTAGTGTGAAAAAGGAAGTTGGTAAGGTATTCTTAAACATTACTACCTAGCATGTGCAGATTGTTAAAAGAGTTAAAGGTTGATGGGTCATTGAACACGAGAAGAAAATAATTGTGTATGGTGTGGATTTTTCATTTCTTTTGAACTTACTTGAGGTTAGAAAACCCATGAGAGTTGTAGTGGGAAGGTATAATATGCATCATATTTATATCACCTTAAGGGATGACTTTTTATGAGGGTTGCAAATGTTTCTTGAACATTTTTTACGCTAATGACATCCTCATTTATAGCACAAAAAGGGGTTGAATTTGTCATGGCTTAAGATTTTTGGTATGTGCAACCTTAGTAAACTAAAAATCCCTTCAAACCACTTTAAGTCATCAATATTCATTATAATTGGTACGAAATATTGGGAGATGTTTGATTTTGAAGGGACTTAGGGGCTTGGTTTTCATAGGGATAAGTTGAGTTGGGTTTGACAATGAACAAGCAATCTCAAATCTCATGTCTAGGAAGGATTTGGTACCTAAAATAAGTAGTGGGCATATCGATATAACTAATTAGTTATTTAAACATATTATATCCCACCTAGATAAAATTTACCATAACTTTGGCTCACTTTAACTAAACATAAAATTGGTCGCTTCGAGTGAGCCTTTGGGCTTCCTCGAGGAATTGTGACCTGTCTAAAATCCCAACAAACAGGCTAAGAAAAATGCTACCCAATATTATATCGAAGAGCCAAACAATGCCCTTTACTAGTATGAGAAGTAGATATTTCAAAATAATGTTCTTGTATCTTAGTTTATCAATGAGCAAGATTACCTGAGATAAAGGTATGGCACAACATAAATTTGACAATAGACATAGGCACTTTTTCCAAGATCTAAATGGTTATCTAAATTACATCAAATGAAAATAAAGTATGTGAAGTTTCTTTGGGGTATCGATATCTCATAAGATAAAAAAAAAAAGTGTAAAAAATCCATGTGAACCATCCATGATTTTCTTCTTAGCCTATGTTCCATTCTCATAGGTTAATGTCGAGCCACATCTAATGCAAAGTACCAAATTTGGAAAGGTTAACATGTTGCGTAAATGTTGTAGTTGAAATTGTGACATTTTATTTCAAAGGAATACTTTATCCATAGGACACTCCTGCATCCCATGACTTGAGCTTTGCCATAGCGTACAACAAAGATATTCGATCAAGTTTATCAAAGTCTGTCACCTGGCTTCGCAGTAGGTATAATGCAAAATAATAGTCAAATATGTCAGTTCAAGGGCATTTCACATAATAAATGAAAATGCTTTAAACTTTAATATAAATTTTATAAACCTCAAAAGAATCCTCGAAAATTGAACCAATTATTCTGAATCTTTAACGAAAAATCCAACAATGCCATAAAACTTGAGAAACTAACTGTTTTTTTCCTTGAAAGACGGGTCCACTTATAAGGCCAAAGATGTAAAAAAAATTGGTCCAATTCTTCAAAGTAACACTATGAGAATTATTGAAATCCTTTTTGCTTCATTCCATCTTAAACCAAGACCAAAATGTCCTTAAGAGTACAAATAAAGTTAGCATTTTTGTTAAGATTGATATCCACTTCTTGTGCCTTGGATGTTCTTGGTAAAAATGAGGGTATGGATGGGAGGGTGTCCAAAACAACCTTGTAGGGTGACATTTTGGTATCACCATGATAGGTTGTATTGTACTACCTTTATGCAAGGGGGGTGTCGGGGGGGTGGAGGGGAACTACTAAACCTAATGGCCATATTAGTCAATGTAAAACACAATGGCTAACAATTTTTTTATGGTCGACACCTCACAACATTTATTACTTGTTATTAACTCCAATATCTCAAGTCCTGTAACATATATAAGCAATATGAAATTCATCATCATCGTGGTCATTGACGTTGTCATCATCATCATCCTCAATGCCATATGGTACATCAACATCATCTTGATCATCATCCTCATTATCATCACCATCGTCAGCATCAAGTACATCATCAACAAAATCATCGTCATCATTGTCATTATGGTCACGCATATTCCATTAGTGTTCTTAATCACTCATCGACATTAGGATTCATGTCATGTAATTTTTAAGGTCATGTATATGTCGTTACAGTCATTTTGATGATAATCGAGTTGTTTAGATGTCGTTAGATACATTTAGGTGCCATTAGAATCAATTAGGATCCAAAAGTGATACCACATGCATAATCATCGTTGACATCCACATCATCATCATCATCATCATACAATAAATCAACATCATTGTCATCGTCATAGTCATCATCAATATAATTGCGATAATAATGAACAAGGAGCCATACTAACTCACAAGAATGGATGATATACTCTTATACTTATCAAATCATATCCATGCGCTCCATCATAATTATCGTAATGCATCATCGCCATGTTGTTAGGGACAATCATATGCCATTAGGGTCTATCAAATGTTGTTGGGGACACTAAAATGCCATAAGAGAAATTTAGGTGACATTGAGGTAATTTACCCCTCATTAGGATTAATCATGATCCAAAAGTGCCATGATTACTATCATTTAGGTGCCACTATGATAAATCAAGATCCAAAATTACTATCACATGAATCATGATCATTGACATTGACATTGATATATCTAACGTTATGCCAGACGTTTCCCAAACACAATTACTAGCTCTAAACCTAGTGCAATTCCTAGCGTGGTTCCTTTCAAAATTTCTGTCATTTTTTCAGGTGCTATACCTGGATCTATACAAGGTGCTATGTTGGGTGTTTTCTAGGTACAATTCCTAGATCTATGACTTGACGCTATGTTGGATGTTTTTTCCTGCCAAAATTCATGGCGCAATTCCTATCGCTAACCCTGGATTAATATATGCTGCTATGTTATTCAGGACGTTTTTTTTGGAGGCTATTCTTGGCGTTATATGGGATGCTTTTGTGGACGCTAATTGGGAGATTTAATTGGGATTCTAATTGGGATGCTAATTGGGATGATAATTGGGAGGTAAATTGGGACGTTAATCGAGATGCTAATTATAGTCCAAAATAGAGCAAACTTTTAAAAAGGGACGATAATTGGGATGCTCATTGGGATGCTAATTGGGACACTAATTGGGATTCTAATTGGGATGCTAATTGGGACGCAAATTGGGACACTAATTGGGATGCAAATTGGGACACTAATTGGGATGCTAATTAGCATCCAAAATAGTGCCAACTTTTAAAATGGGACACTAATTGGGATGCGATTTGGGATGCTAATTGGGACTTTAATTGGGATTCTAATTGGGATGTTAATTGGAAGCTAATTGGGATGTTAATTGGGATGCTAATTAGCGTCAAAAATAGCACCAACTTTTAAAAAGGGATGCTAATTGGGATGCTAACTAGGATGTTAATTGCGATGCTATTTGGGACTCTGATTGGGATGCTAATTGGGATGCTAATTGGGATGCTAATTAGCATCCAAATTAGCGCCAAATTTTAAAAAGGGACACAAAAAACACCATTAAAAGCACCATCCCATGGAAAAGCATCCACTTTGTCCAAAAAATGATGAAAAGTACACTAAAAGTGATAGTGGACGCTTAAAAGGAAGCTAAAAGAGATGCTAATCACTGGGATTTGTTGTAGTGATGAGAAGGGAATTTCGCAGTTGAGAAATTGAGTCACATATCCAGAATGAAGGATATGTCATAGACAACCTATAAAGAAAATGGGAAAGAGTCAACTGAGATGTTCCCAGGAAGTATAGAGCCTAAACTAGAAGCTGTATTTTTAAGAAGTGGAAGAATATTTCGGTTAGGAAAGAGAAGAAAGACAGTATGAGGAAGATAGACTCTTAGTTTGTTTGAAGAAAGCGAGTACGAATCTGATTCACGGCTAGATGAAGGGTATTGCAATGAAGAGGAAGATTATAGCCCAATTTTTGAAGGAGTAGAAGAATTCGAAGAACCTGCAGAGACACCAAAATCAGAATGTTACTACACCACACCAGGAGCATCGCCAGAAGTAAGGTCCAGAACTTCATCTCCTAAAAGAATTTTCAATACTAATAGTACTATTGTTTCAACTACTGCGCAAGGAATTCCACCTTCACCAAATCACCCATTAAAATCATAGACACCAACTCAATGGTCGAGGCAAATATTAGATTACCTACACTCAATATGAAAGGAGCAGAAGATATAGAGTAGCATTGGTTCCTCTATGAAGTTGTTTGGACGATTCACCAAGTTCACAATGTGAACATAACGAAAGCGAAGATCATTACGACTCTGTGGGGTCGTGTGTTGGACTGGTTTATGAATTTTTGCATAGTACTAGTAGGAAACCCACAGAAAAACTTGGATGAGATCTGACTCACGATGATTTGTGAGTTCGTAAAACTTAAATCCGAGCCGCAATGTATCACAAAGATCAAGGAGATAAATCAGTTACCGATGGAGTCCGTATGGGATTTTGATTAGCAGTTTAAAACTTTGATGGCCAAAATTAGTTTCCAAATTTCACATGTACAACATAAAGGGTGGTTCATTGTTGTGCTTTTACAACACATTCAAGGGCCATTAATGCAACAGAAGATTGTGTCACAGAAGGAAGTGCTAGAAATAGCGATGAAGCTGGAATTCTCATCAATCAGAGATGGTGGTGCAGGGATGATGCAGATTCAGTCACAGTTATCTAAACTGATGGTACATCTTCAAGACATCAAGAAGGGAAAATAAGCCCAGGAGGACTTTTGGTGCACAATATTTCAAACGGATGGACAAACCAAGGACAATTGTCTGTCGTACATGAACTGTATCTCGTCAGGTGCACCTAATCCATTGAGTACTCAAGGACTACCCTTGTGCTGAATATTTCATACTGGAGGGCATCACAATGAGGACTGACTATACTTGTAGAATATTTTAAGTACCCCAACTATCCTTTTTATTTTATTTTGTAAGTCAATAGGACAGGACAAGAAAGATTGCAGAGCATATCATCTCTTGAAGAAGAAGATATTAGACACCTACTTAATGAAGAACGACGGGCAGGTTCTGGATGAACAGGCGCAAGCGCACTACCAACTTGTGCATTTCCAACAAAATCAATATTAGAATAAATATCATCCTCAATACCCTCCGAATAAGCATCCACCGTAGCAACCACACCCTCAGGGAAGGGGGGCTAGAAATTTCAGAAGTAGAGGAGGAGGAGGATTTGAAAGAGGAAGAGGTCAAGTTGTATGCTATAATAGTGGGAAGCCAGGACATTATGCTAGATATTTCCAGAAGCCTGCAAAGTTGTGTTCATAGTGCAAAGTGCAGGACCATAATGTGGAACAATGTCCCTAATTGATTGCAAAGTGGCAAGCTTGGACCACTAAAGCTCCTAACCCTGCGCAGAATCAAAATCCAAATCCTGACCTAAATGTTCATATTATTTATGCTGAGCTAAGAGAACAAAGTGTTGATGTCGTAACACAAGTAGGTGTCATGACTAGAGATGATCAGAATATACTGCAGGAATTGTCGTAGGTGCGACCCGCGGTGCAGAAGAAAGTACCATTTGACGTTCAAAAACAAAAGCAAGTATTCTTGGACGTATGACCATATTTTGTAGATCCAAAACAACCATCAACCTCCATCGAAGTCAAGGAGATTCCTGAACATTTCCAACAGATATTCTAGAGGAAGGCTCCGAACAAGGTTAGTAAGATTAAGTCATTTCTTTAAATTTGCTTAGCGCTTATCCAGGATAAAGATGTTGTCACAGAACTGCAAGCACTTATAGAATAAACCCCACTGCAACCCGAAAAAAGAGTTAACCCTGTCAAAAAGAAATTCAAAACTGGGCGCGAGTTGAGAATGACTTTGCAGATAGGAGACTACGACATGGATTACATTATCCTATATCTTGGGTTGAACATCAATATTTTGATGCAACAAACTTGGGAAAGCATGGGCAAGCTGCACTTCGACTGGTCCCCTGTCTAGTTGAGGCTTGCAAATTAGGCGAAGGTCCTACCAATTGGTAGATTGATTCAAGTTCCTGTCGACAATGAGGGGCTATGCACATTTGCATATTTTGATGTTATCAACATTTTCGACAACATGAACCCATATCCCGCGCTTCCGGGGATCGATTGGGAAATAGACAATCAAATGATCATAAATTTTAAGAAAATAATCCTCTCATTCAAGGATGACGAGATGAGGGTAGTGTCTCCCATTGATCCACTTGAGGGACAAAGATATGTTGAACCATTCTATAGTGAAGGACAGGGTGATTATCTGAACCATATCTATAATGCCAGTTCCTTAAAAGATGATTACATCAATCCTACAACGGATGGAAACCTGAGTTGGAGGAGTACTAGCTCATGCACATCGGATTCAAGAGAAAAATTAGAGAGTTGGAAAAACATACTGCATGAGGTATCTATGAGGAGATGCACTAGAGTTACAAGGTTTGTGTGATGGGTGGAGAATCAATCGAGGGAGTTACCCACATATGAGGGCTTGCATAACCTTTTGATTTTTATAAGTGAGTTTGAAGGACTTTTAATAGAACGATAGGGCTTTTCTGCATTAGACTATGTTCTGAAAGCCACGCCCGCTAGATGGTGGGGTACGCATAAGCAATCCATATCTGAATGGACACAATGCAAAATATTGTTGGAAGATAGATTCAATGAATAAGTCATAGTTTTGAGTCAAAAGTACATAGGGTTATCAAGCCCTGTCGAACACCTTAGTCAGTGTCACACGACATTTGAAGAATACCCACGACAGGAATAGGTCCATCATTGTATACACACATTGGAAATGACACCCAGGAGCTGGTATACATCCATGGAGTTGCAACAAGGAAATTAGGATTGTGATGAGGTGGTTAAACAATTTGGGTACACCTTTTCATTTGTTGATGAAAAACCAACAGTCGATGCAGCGCTTCAAATGATAAAGGAGAAAATATTTGTTGAAATCCCTATTGAAGTGCAAAAATATTATTGGGATGATGAGACAGTCAAAAAGATCATAGAATTGCTGCATGAATTTCAGGATCTATTCCCTACCAAATTATCAAAGATGAAGGGAATAGGAGGAGATCTGGGGCAGATGGAAATATCCCTGAAACCAGACGCAAAACCAGTTAAGCATCGACCTTATAGGTTGAATCCAAGGTATAAAGAAAAGGTGAAAGCTGAGTTGTATCGAATTATCAATGCATGAGTAATTGAACCTGTTGAACAATCAGAATGGATCAGCCCTATATTCATTCAATATAAAAAGACAACAGGTTATGTCTACATCTACATTGACCTGAGGAAGTCGAATGATGCATGCTTGCACGATCCATTCCCAACACCATTCACATATGAAGTACTTGACAGTGTCGAAGGATAGGAGTTGTATTCATTCCCTGAAGGATTTTCTAGCTATCATCAAGTCAAAATAACGAAGGAGGATCGACACAAAATGAACGTCGTCACAGAATGGGGTTGCTATCAGTATATGATAATTCCCTTCGGACTCAATAATGCTCCTGCTATTTTTTCAAGAATAGTAGTTTCTACTTTTAAATATTTCATACATCAATTTATTGAATTCTAATTTGATGATTGAACTTTGTTTGGTCTGGTTAGAGACCATATTGAGAGTCGTTGCATGATGTTGGAACGTTGTCTCTAGTATCATATCACGTTAAATTCAAATAAATGTATTTTTTGCGCACCATTTGGTGTATTGTTAGGACATGTCATGTGTAGCGACGGAATTTTGGCTGGCCTAGCGAAAGTTGCAATTATCCTTGACTTACCACCACCTACATCAATCATGCAACTCAGATCAGTGTTAGGACACATAGGCTTTTACAAGAAATTTATCATAGGATATGTAGAGATAACCACACCTATGGAGAAACTTTTTAAAAAATATGCAAAGTTCGAGTGGACAAAATCTTGTCATGCAAGTTTAGACAAGTTAAAAAGCAAGATGGCCACTTCCCCAATACTACTATTTCTCGAATGGAAGAAGCAGTTCCATGTTCATGTCGATGTGTCATTTGTCACACTCGACATAATCCTGACGCAACCAGGAGAGGGCACGCTTGAACACCCCATTGCTCTTGCCAACAAAAAATTGTCGACGGTAGAGAAAAACTACATGACAACAGAAACAAAGAGACTCGGCATAGTATATGTGCTGCATGAATTTTCGACACTGTTTGTTAGTTGGGCATTTTAAAATGTACACTAATAATTTGACATTAAAATACCTTGTCAACAAGCCAGTGTTGGGGGGGAAGATCTGTCAATGGCTCCTCCTATTTCAAGAATTTGATTTTGAATTCATTGTTAAACCTAGTCACCTGAATCTGGGGCCTAATCACTTGCCAAGGATAGAAAGGGGTGAAGAACCAACCAGCCTAGAGGATAACTTTCCTGACACACAATTATTTGCGGTCATCATGGTTGATAAAATGTTTGAGGCTATTATTCAGCTTTGGAGTATAGGTTATGCACCTGAAGGGTTCCCCACTGCGCAGAAGAAAGAGTTGGTCATCAAAGCCGTTGATTTTACGTTGATCGTGGGGTAGCTATACAAGATGGGCCCTGATGAAATATTGCATTAGTGTGTTTTTTACCATCAACAACATTGGATAATGAGCGAAACACATGCTGATGCCATAGGAGGACACTACGCTTGAAAAACAACCGTGTGCAAGATATTGCAAGATGGATTATGGTGGCCGACCATACATATGAATACTAAGATCTTTTGTTGACGCTACGATGTTTTCCATAGGACAGGAAAACCATCGCGATGCGACAAGATGCCGCTAACACCATAGATAACCCTTCAAGAATTTGATAAATGGGTTGTTGATTTTGTTGGCCCTATCAGTCTTCCAAGAAAACAGACTGGTGTACGCTATATTGTCACAGTGACAGACTACTTAATTAGATGGGTTGAAGCCACACCTGTTAAATATTGTACGGTTGCGACTGCGGTGAAGTTTTTATTTGAAAATGTGGGGCCAGATTCGGCTGCCCAAAAATACTTATAAGTGATCAAGGTATTCATTTTGTTAACAAAATAATTGATGAGATTACTGTAGAGTTCCATATTCAGCATATGGAAATGACACCCTATCATCCTCAGGAAAATGGAATGGTTGAAGCCTTCAACAAGATTCTGAAAAATGCATTAATCAAAGTATGCAATGCATGTAGATATGATTGGGATTAAAAAGTTTCAACTGTTCTATGGGTGTACCGTACAACTTGCACGCAATTGACAGGACACACTCCATTTAGACGTGTATGGACAAGCAATTGTTGTACCGATGGAATATATTTTGTCGATCTTAATAATTGTTGCGCTAACGGAAATGACCGACGTAGATGTTGTCGAGCAAAGGTTGTTGCATCTCCTTCAAATGTAGGAGGAACATTTTGTCATGGGATTCCATCAAAACATAGAGAAGAAACGATAGAAAGCATGGCATGATCACCATATCAGAACTAAGCATTTATAATTTAGAATACTTGTTATGTTGTATGACAACAAATTTTGTAAGAATCCAGGGAAATTGAAGATGAATTGGCTAGGGCCATATGTGGTCGCACACATCACTAACACAGGCGCAGTGAAATTGCACAAGATGGATGGGACAGCGGTCGAAGGAATGATAAACGACACATGTTGAAGCCTTACCACAATGGTTGTGGCACATAAAAGAGATAGAAAAAAAAGGGGAAAATTTTTGTCGCACATTTGTGACAAGCGTATGCAAATCGCAATAAGAGAGGGAATGACAGTTGGACGTCATTAAAGCATGGATACCCAAAAATATTTAGGTAGTTATGACAACAAAGATTCATTAATTCGACAAGTCCAAGGAAAATGGTGGCATGCTTTTTGGTCTCATCCATCGTCCTCTCCATAACTGTCCTAACAAGTACAGGTCAGAGCTCAAGTGTGCAAGTTAATTTTGGAATACGTCAAATAGGAATCCCATGTGATCGACAAGACATCGCTCTACCATTGAATGATCACATGAAGGAGGAGCACATGCCTATAAATATGAGCCTTCGTCATCAATAATCCTTTTACTTGCACAGAGAGAAGAAGAGTGAACCAAAGTCTATAACTTTGAGAGCCGAAGCTAATGGTCATTTCGATTTCCAGTACTAGTGAACAGTTTGGCATTATCATCGCCTCACCTTTCCCGATAGTTGAAGAGATTTCCTCACCAGAGACACAACAAGTATAGCACAAACCAGAAACACTGGTGCAATAGCCTCTCGAGATAGTTCCTCCTGTCGATTAGGCCCTTGCATCTACCCCAGTTCATAATCCACCAATTAATGTACCAGCTGTAGGTCCACGACCATTTGTTTCAAGTGCAGACCTTCCAGGAATGTCGAGGCCCTAGGTTAGGTGCCAAAGGAGAAGCCTAGCTTGAAATGCACGGCCACCAAGGACACACTAGCTCTACCACCACGAAGAGAACTGAATTCCACTATAGAGGAGAGGAATCTGCTACTGCCATATGGTCGACCAAGGAGACCAGAGGAGCCTAAAGTGAAGCTCCTGACGAAAGACTGATCCTTCTTGATTGCACCTCAGATCCCAGCTGGAGTGTTGTTGTTAATGAACATCATCCCAAAGCTAGTGAAACTGCAATTTGAATATAATGATACCTGTAAACATGAAGACCTGGAAAGACACAAATACATGGTCACTTTTTTGGTCGTGCCACCTAAGTAGCATCTTGTAGTTCCAATGAAGTGGTCCCAAGGAGTCAATCGATCTGGCCTAGCTAACTTTCTACTTATGCCACATTTTGGGAAAAGTAAAGAAGTAAGCACATATGTGCGATAGCTCCTGGTCTGCTTCCATGGAGGATATTTATGGCTGGACTGACCATATTCTCTCGATGTCGATCTCATTTCGTCGATAATGGGTCTTCCCCGTCAAGGAAACGACCCTACGCCATATCTACATGCAAACATGGATACAACAAAGATGAAGGAAAAGTATGACCTCAAGCGCACAAATAGAGGATTCCTCATTTCTGCGATAACTGACAATACAGTGAGGTTCACCATGAAAATACTATCTTACAAGATGTTGTGCAAGATGCAGCCCACTGAGTGCACTATCAAGACAGTGGAACTACCCGTAAGCATTGATTTAATTAAAAAAGAAATAAGGTAGGTGATAAAATAGCTATATAGACTATCAAGGGAATGCATCAAACTCCATTTGAAACTCGTTGGAACTGTATGTAACGACTTGTGGATGTGATTCACAGCGTGCCTATCAGCTAGGGTTGATAAAACACATAAAGAAATGAGAGTTAAACAAGATAAGAAATATGATGAACTATCCAAAAGACAAATGATAACAAAAGGAAATAGCGATCCAAAGAAGAATGAGGGTAATCGAAGCTCAGAAGAAGAAAAAAGCGTGGTTAATTTATCAAGTACAAACCTAAATAGTGATGAACGCAGCATCCTAAAGAAGGGTCTAAACTTTGCTGTAGCGCCCAGAAGAATTCCATTGGAATAAATCATTTGTGTTATTGAAGACGTAGTCACAACACTGCCAGAGAATGAAGCTGATGAGGTGAGACAAGACTGTGCAGTCATACTAAGAAGAGAAACACCTCCAAAACACAACATAAACAAGAATGAATCTGTGGCCTTGAAAAATATGAAAACAAACAATAAAATAATGATAATGAAGACAGACAAAGGGAATGTGACGGTTGTAATGGACACTCATGATTACCTTTCCAAAATGAAAGAACATCTGATGAAGGAGGTAGCTACAAGATTACAAAAGAGGTTAAGAAAGCCATTGATGACTCCATGCTTGATGAAGACCTAAAAAGAAAGCTCACGCAGAAGAATACTATCACACCTAGGATTTATGGCCTACCTAAAATACACAAAGAGGGAGTTTCGTTAAGGCCCATTGTAAACACCATTGGATCGGTGACATACCAACTTGCAAAATTTCTAGAAAAAACCCTCAAGCCACTAGTAGGCCATACATTCTCATTTATAAAAGATTCATCACATTTCGTCAACAGTATCAAAGACCAAAAATTGGAAGACAATGAAATATTGGTGAGATTCGATGTGGTTTCTCTTTATACTAAGGTGTCAGTCAAAGATGTTATTAGGGTTATAAGAGAAATCACAAGTGAAGAAATAGCTAAACTAGTTGAGATCTGCTTGAAATCAACCTATTTTTCCTTTCAAGGATAGATATATTAGCAAGTTGATGGTGTTACCATGGTATCTCCACTCTCTCCAATAGTAGCCAATCTATATATGGAGTATCTTGAGAAGAAAGCTATTGACTCTTCCACCCTAAAACCGAGAGACTGGAAGAGATACGAGGACGATACCAATATCATTTGGCCACATGGAAGAGAAAGTCTAGACAAGTTCCTAACACACCTAAATAATCAGTCAGATCACATAAAGTTCACCATGGAGATTCAAGAAAACAATAGCCTTCCCTTCCTTGACGTCTTTCTCACAAAAAAGGTAGATGGCTCTCTTTCACACCAAGTATACCACAAGAAAACCCATACTAATAGGTATTTGCACGTTGAATCTCATCATCACCCATCACAAAAGGTTGGCATCCTTAACACTCTTGCCACAAGAGCAGTAAGAATTTCTGACACAGAGCATCTCAAGGAGGACTTATCACATCTCTCAAAGGTATTATAGGAGAATGGGTATAAGCTAAAAGATATAAAAAGAGCTTTGGAAAAAGCACAGAAACCTAGGATCAAGAACCAGGAGGATCAAATAAGAAAATCATTCCTCCCTTACATACAAGGGACTACTGATAACACAGCCAAAATCCTCAAATGAAAGCAAATCAAAACTTCCTTCTCCCCCCCAAACTCCTTGAGAAACCTGCTTGATAAATAAAAGGATCCCATCGATCATAAACTAAGAAAAGGCATCTACTCAATTCCATGCTCCTATGGAGAAATACACATCGAGGAAACTAGAAGATAAATAAAAATCATAATTAAAGAGCACTATGCTAACATAAGACATGAAAGGATAAAAAAATCAGCAATTGCAGAACACTCTCTCAGAAGACCAACCATCACATCTGCATAGAGGACGCAAAGGTCATTGCAATTGAAGAAAATTATAACTGAAGATGCGTCCAAGAAGCGTTCGAAATAGAAAAACATGAGAATAATTTCAATAGAGATTATGGACTTATACTGAGCGAAATGTGGAAACCTGTCATACACAAAAGAAATTAATTAGTTAATTAATTAATTAAAACAAGGAAAATTAATTAATTAATAAACTAAAAGAAAATCTGAGAGTCGACATGATAATTATAAAGAGATTTTCCTTAGTTCACTATTTATAAGGAAACATGGCCCTACATTCCAATGAGAAACATCCCTTCTCTTGAAGATGGACTCAGCTAAAGAGTCTGAAATGTGCGTCGAGAATGACAACACCAAAAACGCAGGCTTCCTAATTTTCAAAAAAGACCGTAGGTGCTCGAGTTGGTGGAAGACTGAAGGATGTTTTTGCGGCTAGTTATGGATTGTACAACATGTATTGAAAGACGTTTTGGCGACTATTTATGGCCTGTAAAAATGTAATCAAAGATGTTTTTGTGGCTATTTATGACTGTAATAAATAAATTGTACCCATTTGACATTGCGCGGTCTTGTAGAATCTATAAATAGGAAGAGCCCATTTTGTATAAGGGTTACAAATACTTAAAGGGGTCGGAGAGAAATCTTATAGTAGTAGTATGTTGTTAAGCCGCATATCTGCAGCTCTATGCACCAACCATTTTGTAAGAGGCAGTCTGCATCTGAGTGCGCAGATGGTAGAGTAAACAAGTCGATCCCGACTATGTGCAAATCAGTAGGAGTAGAAGAAAGCATGATAAGAATAGAGAGCATGAGAGAAAGGAAGAGTCTAAGATGAAAATACATGTCTCAAAATAGTCTGTAGTCAAGTCACAGACTACAAGGTTCCATATAATTCTCATGCCAGATGAAAAGCACCTTGGTGGTTTTTCCCGGTTGGGTTTCCATGTTACATCTTGTGTCGAATGAATGTGCTCTTTGAATGGTTGTGATTAGTTATTGGTTATATTGCATTATTTATACTTATTGTTTAAATGAATTTCACAATATTGGTAAAAGAAGTTGAATGAATGAATGACTAAAGCATTACCGAATCATTGTGTACTATTTCATGTTCATTTATTGTTAAGTTGTAATACATTCGTGCCACTGTCCTTTATTGTTAAGGAAGCATCAGTGATGCATAGTTGTGCTAGTTTTTAAGCTATTAAGTTGTTAAGGGAAAGTCTGTCTCACACGTTGGATGTCTCACATTGTTGCGCCGCTATCAATTTAGTAAAAAAACTGCAATATTTCGACTGTGTCGAGATCCTTGGATGAGTTCAGGGGACTATAAACCCTCGTTTACTATAGAAACATGGTTCTGGAAATTACAAATTAAGATATCTCGGAGGAAACTATGCTTGCCTCACATGTGTTGGGGACTGAGCTTGCTCTGTCGAGCCGATATATTTGGGTGTTTTGTTGGTCTTGTGGGTTTGTTGAACTTGGGTCGTGAGAGTGGGGAAAAGTAACCAACATCAATGGTTGTCAGTGATTTCAGTGGGAGAACTAGCACATATAATCTAAATCCTGATGTGTGCAAAATTTTAATGAAATGCGCCTTATGATATTTGGGGTCCACCGTAGATCTAGGTCTGACGGTCCTCATGGATTTCATAGATTTAACTAGAAGGTGAGTTAACAGTCTGGATGGTAGCAAAATTTTATTGAGAAATAGCTCACTGAAAACATGGATGGTCCAGATTAGTCAATAGAAATTACGGAAGCCGATCTTGAGAGGATCGATGGCGATGGATGATTTCCATACAAAGGAAAGGGCAGATCCATAAATCTACATCTAATCATAGATCAATGGTTAAGGTTGAATCCATAAGGAAATCAACGGTGGGGAATGATTTCCGCACAAAGAAGTGGGGAGATCCACAAGCATTAGATCATAGATCGACAGACAGGAGTGAACCCGCAAATAAATCAACACTTCAAAAGAAAAACGGAAGGCGAAAAGCAGAAGACAAGAAATCAAGCTCTAGAATATTATGAGTTTCCGCAACCTGAAGTTTGGAAGGCAGAAAGCAGAATACAATATATCAAGTTCTATAATAATATCAGGTTCCACAACCCGAATTCTGGAAGGCTGAGAATCACGAAAAGATTGGGAAATGTCACAATTATGCATTATGCATCCCACGATCCGGAAGATTGACGGTCAGAAAGAAATTCGTGAAAGATCGACGGTGTGGAAATATTAGTGTGGAAAACAGAATGTGGAGAATTGCGAAAGCAATGTTTGATTTTTTGAGAACCTGCATTCTGCATCCCGCAATCCAGAAGATCGACGGTTATGAGACATACATAAAAAATCAATGGTGCAGAAATATTGGTTCAGAAAGCGGAAAATAGGAAATGATATTTGGGAAAGCCAAATATCTGATATCTGATTTCCACCTCAGATCGACAATCACGAAAAATTTGAACAAGATCAACAGTGCGAAACGGTTGAGGTATAAAGCCAAGTGCAAAAAGACATTTTGAGAAATGTCACAGATCGGAAATCCACATACTACATCCTATCTTATATCTATGGTCAAGAAGAAGCCCAATATTATTAATATTGTATATTGATCTAGGAACAAAGCATCAATCTCATCAAATATTAATCAACAAATAACTCATGAAATGGTGTAATGGGTCTACAGGA
Source organism: Pseudotsuga menziesii (assembly GCA_001517045.1). NCBI lineage: Eukaryota > Viridiplantae > Streptophyta > Pinopsida > Pinales > Pinaceae > Pseudotsuga > Pseudotsuga menziesii. Next base: position 30,200 of record LPNX011163846.1, on the reverse strand, counting down.
ATAGTAGTTGCTTTGTATTCACATAAAGAATGAATTATTACAATTACAATGTCATGCTACAGGCATGAATGAATGAGCAATTTGAATCCTCAAGGAGATCATTCGAATTGAATGAGTGAGTCTATCTTAACTGACTATAAGCCATAGTCCACACTCAGTTAACCACTGATCAAAACCCTAATTGACTCAACTAAACCCTAACTGAAGCCAGAGTGCAATAAATGACTGAGTCTCAACTGAAAGAGATCAGATACATGTCATAGCAAGCCAACCACCAAGTGCTAGTGCTTCAATGACTCCAATGAACCCCGATGAGGTTAACTGAAGTTGAACTGAACATCAGAAGTTGGTGGAGGCACCCCTGTTGACTCTAGTTCATTAATTAATCATTAAATAATCAATTAAATGAAAGGAGGTACCTTCACTAACCTATTTAACTGATTGTAACCACCAGTTAGCAATTAGGTGTATTAATATCACTCAAATCACCCCCTGAGTGCTCCAGTTAGCCTCCCCGAATGTAGGAGAAGCATAAGTTGGCCTCCTTGACTGAAGGTAGGCATGGGTGTGACTGGATGATGACATTTAATGCTCCACTGATGTCAATTAATGTCAATAATACTTAGGATAGTGGTTTAACTAGGCCAATTTGACCAAAAAGAGTGTGTATGGTGGCAAATGTCTCCAACACCCCCCCTTAAGCTATACTCAGGAGGAGTTAGAAAACACAAATGCATAAAAATGCTAGGGCCCCAGAAACTAAGGCCATAGGTCACCCTGTACAATGATGAAACTGAAACAATGCTCAAAACAAATTAAGTGAGGAAAAGAGGGAAAACCTAGTGGGAAAAAACCCCCCTCAAGTTGAATAGTAAAAGTAGTCTGAATCACCCTGATGAACTCACCCCCAACAGTGAATGGAGGTAAGCAAACTTCTTTTCAAAAAATCTCTTGGTGAAGATGTCTGCAATCTTCTCATTAGTTGGGCAGTATTGCAGAGTGATGGTCCTATCATGCACTAGCTCCCTAATGTAGTGCATGTGGATCTCTACATGCTTGGTCCTCTGCCTGGTAATTGGATTTGTGTAAATCTTAATATCACTTTGATTGTCACAAAAGAGGACAGTGGACAAAGTACTACCAAGATCAAACTCTGAAAGAAATCCTTGCAACCAAACTGCTTGGATGCAAGCATTCACCGCTCCTCGATACTCGGCCTTTACTGAAGATAGTGCTATGGCAACCTGCTTTTTGCTTGACCAGCAAACGGGGCCACCACCAAACATGAATACATATCCAAAATTAGACTTCCAATCAATAGAATCACCCTCCCAATTGGAATCTGTGTATCCAACCAACTCTAGTTCGAAGTCTGCAGCATAGTGAATGTCGTAGGTCCTGGTTCCCTGAATATACTAGAGGATCCTCTTGGCTGCCTTCCAATGAATATCATGAGGCTGCTGCATATATCTTGATACATCATTCATGGCATAATAGATATCAGGCCGAGAATGTGTCAAGTACAACAAGCTACCAATCAGTTGTCGATAGATAGTGCAATCCATGGGAGGTGTGCTTTTTCCTTTTTCAAGGCTGATCCCTGAAAGGAAAGGGAATGGTGCAGGCCTACAATAAGCCATGTTAAACTTGACTAATATGTCTAAAATGTATTTGGACTGAGTGACCATAATCCCATCAAAATTTTGCTCAATTTCAAGCCCCAAAATTTGTTTTAGAAGCCCCAAATCACTCATTTCAAAGGCATTGTGGAGAGAAGTTTTGATGGCTGAAATGGAGGCAAATATGCTACCTGTGATCAGTAAGTCATCAACATATAAAACAATGATAATTATATGACTATCAGACTGTTGTAAATACACATTTGGATCCGATCTACACCTTTGAAAGTTTTGCGAGAGAAGGAAGGCATCCATCTTGAAATACCACTCTCTTGGGGCCTGTTTTAACCCGTATAGTGACTTCTTTAGCTTGCAAACCAAATATGAATCAGTGATGTAGCCCTCAGGATGCTTCATGTATATCTCCTCATGAATATCTCCATGTAGAAAGGCTGACTTAACATTCATGTGATGCACTTCCCAGTGCTTGGATGCTGAAATTGCCAAAACAAGGCGGATGGAGTCCATTTTTGCAACCGGTGCAAAGGTCTCATGGTAGTCCACTCTTTGGACCTGAGAGAAACATGTTTCCACCATCGTTTCCTTATATTTACAAGTGCTTTCATCAGTAGAAACCTTGGTCTGAAACACCCACTTGCATTGAACCAATTTCCTTCCCAGAGGAAGAGAAACTAGCTCCCAAGTAGTGTTTTTCTGAAGAGAATTTATCTCTTCATCCATGGCAACTTGCCATCTCAGATCCTTCCGAGCATGATAGTAGGATTTTGGATCTAAAATAATCATCAATAGCAATTTTTGAACAGCAAATTATCAATACAAGAGAGCGCAATACATGCTATTTGGAAATCAGACCGATTTCTCTTTGGATCATCCGGATTTTCAATGTTGTCTCCCGTGGAGGAGCGTGTCTGTCGGGCCCATGTAGGAAGATGATTTTGCACTTTAGGTTCTGATTTATCATCTAATGATTGATGAACACTGATATCAGAAATCATAGGATCCAAATTAGGGTCATCACCCCCAATTTCATCATCCAAATATTTAGTAGAATAGGAAGGAAATTCAGCAGTTTTCTCCTTCACTAGTTTCACCTCCTGAAGAGACTCATCGAACTTGACACTTCTCTCGATGATGATATGTTTGGTATTTATATCCAAAAGCTAAAAACATTTAGATTCATCAGGATACTCAATAAATAGACATTCTATGCTTTGCAATTGCAAAACCCTTCGTTTATCAAGCGGAATCCGGGCCCATGCAGTGGACCCAAACACCCGTAGGTTCGACACATCCGGCTTGTGTCTAAAGTATGATTCGAAAGGGGTATTCCATTTCACGGATGAGTGTGGAACCCTATTCTAAATGTATGCTGTAGCATGCATGGCCTCAAACCACAAATTTGTAGCAAGCTTCTTGGATTCCAACATACAGGTGGTCATCTCCTTGAGAGACCGATTCTCCCTTTCCGCTACTCCGTTCTGCTGGGGAGTGTAGGGGATTGAATGTTGGACCTAAATACCACTTTGGGAGCATATGTGCAGCAAATCATTACTGACATACTCCCTTCCATTGTCAGATCTCAATATTTTTATCTTAAGACCAGAGGCGTTTTCAATCAAGGCCTTCAATTCAGAAAATTTTTCACATACTTCTTATTTCTTTTTGAGAAAGAAAACCCATGTGTACCTTGAAAAATCATCAATAAAAGTAAGAAGATACCTTGATCCATTCATGGATGTGACAGGAATTGGACCACTAATATCAGAATGTATCAGCCCCAATATGCATGTAGCTCGGTTTGCCTTCCCCCGATCGAACTTGTGCTCAGGGTGTTTTCCAATCACACAACCCTTGCAAATTCCCGTGGTTGCCTTGATGACCGGGAGGCCTTCAACCATGGATTTTTTCTATAATTGCTACAAATATTTGAAATTAATATGGCCAAACCTTTCATGCCACAACCTACTAACCTCATTCCCATGAGTTAGCAGAGCAGTGGGATTTGCATCCGCAACAAAGTGAGAGAACTCATAGGCTTTTGCATGATGGTTTGTAAGGCCTTTAGAAATGAGTTTCCCAAATGCAATTTCTGTTATCTCAACATCATTTGGGCCAAAAGAAACTCTCTTAGGAACTCCTGTATGTGTCATCTGATAAACACTAAGGATATTTGATGCTAGAGACAGTACATACAAAACATTTGAAAAAAAGGAATTTTCAAGATCAACGGTACCTTGTCCTTCTGAAATGATGGTGGAGTCATCTCCCTTGTAGATGGGGATGGATTTGCCGGTCTCTAAGGATGAAAATGAGTCCCTTTCAGCCATCATGTGCTTCGAAGCTCCAGAACCAATCAACTTGTGCTTTGGACTTTGAAGTGCTTGCCATGAGGGCATGACCTTTTTCATGTTGTGGTTCCAGTTCTTGCTGATCTCTCCTCCGAAAGCTCTCTAGAATATTGATGTGATTTCTCTCAAGGAGAGAGGTTGCTTCATCAAGCTTCTTCTTCATGCATGCATGTTCAGGGTGGAAACGCTTCCTGCAATAAGAACACTTGACTTTTTCTTTGCCATGGTGCCCTTTTCCTTTGTTCTTCCTTGAGCTGGAAGACTCATCATGCTGCTAATTTTCAACTCTAGGTTTAGGAGCATCAAATTTAGTTTTTGGATTCTTCTGATTCTTTCCTTTACCCTTCGGATCTTTGGGCCCCAAGACATGAAGGGATTGATCACGGGAGGATCTGATGATCCCCATCTGGACAAGCTTGTCATGTTCACATGTTAGGGACTCAATGAAGGTATTGAATGTAGGCTTCTTCCATCCAGGGGTTGTGAACTTCCCCGCACGGAATGTAGAAACAAAAACTGAATAATCAGCCCCAAGTTTGGAGAGTATGGAAAGGATGAGATGATCATCCTCCTTCTCCACTTTGCATTGCTTCAAGAGTAAAACAGTATGCTTGAACTTTGTGAAGAAATCATTCAGAGTCTCGAAATTGGAGGGATGGAGAGACATGAGTTCATTTTCGAGCCGGTAAACCCTCAAGTCATCATGCTTTCCATATAGAGTTTCCAATTTGTCCCATATTTCTTTTGGATTCTTCAATTCCGCAAGATGGAAAAGAAGATCTCGAGAAATAGAGAGGCACAAGAAACCGAAGGCTTCATCTTTCTTGTTCAAGAATCTTGATTTTTCTATGGCTGAACTGGGCTCATCTTTAGTGTCCATGGTGACTCTAAAGAGTCCTCCGGAGCGTAGCTGAATCTCCATATCACCTTTCCATGAGTGGAAATTGTATGGAGTCAAGAGATCTACTGAGTCTGGATCTGCTGGAGCGAATGCTTCACTTGTAGAAACCTAAAAATCAAAACAGAAAGGGAAATGTAAGGTTGGATAGCCTGCACATTTTAGGATTTCATCACACCCAACATAGTCAATCAAGCAAGCTTGATCAACAAGTTCTTTATTTGGGGTATTAAGTGGTAAGCCTTGGCTTCTGGTGCAGTGCTGGATTTTTGAGCTATTGCTCAAATTTTATGCATAAATCTATCAAAAAGCTTGCTTTTGAGAGATAGAGATTTGTCCCGCAGTAAGCTCTGATACCATATTAATCTTATATATTGATCTAGGAACAAAGCATCAATCTCATCAAAGATTAATCAACAAATAACTCATGAAATGGTGTAATCGGTATACAGGAATAGTAGCCGCTCTGTATTCACATAAAGAATGAATGATTACAATTACAATGTCATGCTACAGGCATGAATGAATGAGCAATTTGAATCCTCAAGGAGGTCATTCGAATTGAATGAGTGAGTCTAGCTTAACTGACTATAAGCCATAGTCCACACTCAGTTAACCACTGATCAAAACCCTAATTGACTCAACTGAACCCTAACTGAAGCTGGAGTGCAATAAATGACTGAGTCTCAACTAAAAGAGATCAGACACATGTCATAGCAAGCCAACCATCAAGTGCTAGTGCTTCAATGACTCCAATGAACCCCGATGAGGTTAACTGAAGTTGAACGGAACATCAAAAGTTGGTGGAGGCGCCCCTGTTAACTCTAGTTCATTAATTAATCATTAAATAATCAATTAAATGAAAGGAGGCACCTTCACTAACCTGTTTAACTGATTGTAACCACCAGTTAGCAATTAGGTGCATTAATATCACTCAGATCACCCGTGGAGTGCTCCAGTTAGCCTCCGCGAATGTAGGAGAAGGCTAAGTTAGCCTCCTTGATTGAAGGTAGGCGTGGGTGTGACTGGATGATGACATTTAATGCTCCACTGAAGTCAACTAATGTCAATAATTCTTAGAATAGTGGTTTAACTAGGTCAATTTGACCAAAAAGAGTGTGTATGGTGGTAGATGTCTCCAACAAATATAAAATCAAAGTCTTAGGATAGTTACGAATATGAAGAATGCGGAAGGTCACAATTGGAAGATTAAACAAGAAATCGATTAATGGGGAATTAGGTTAGTTGTTTTGAAGAGGCACGATCAAAGAATGAAATTTCGCAAAGGTGAAGAGATGCATCTCCAAGAAGCGTGAGGGTACTTATTAACAGAATAATTGAAGGAAATAATTTGTCTCTGTGATTGCAAATGACATAGTCCAAGAAGTAAATAGAATACTGATAAAATCAGTCTCGAGTGGTAGGTTGGTGCTAAGGCAGACTATAAGTCTGCAAAGGGTGTTGTAGCATCCTTGTCTGTTGTAGCAGACATAAACCCAGGGTGTTGGTGCATCTTTTTCTGTTGTATCAGGAATAAACCCAAGGGTGTTGGAACATCCTTGTTTGTTGTGGCAGATAGAAACCTAGGGTTTTGTTGCATCCTTTCTATAGCAGCAGATAACGAAATTTTGTAGATTCATCTTATTAATTATTTTGAATTGGTGGTTTGCTCTTTGAAGTTTCCACGATAAAATTTGTGTATTAACCTGTTTGATTCATCATGTATTTATTTTAAAAGAAAAAGACAATATTGATTCACCCCCCCTCAGTTTTGTGGGATAATCCAACATCTAGGTCATTTTCTAAAGACTTGGGTGAGAAGCCTCCAAAACTTGATGCCCTGGTTTCTCTCGGCACTAGTGATAGGGTCAAAATGAAACTTCTTCAAATCTGAAACTGCTTCCACCAAAATATGTGCCCTACTGAGGCAAATTAGCCTAGCACTCTTTTATCGATGATCTATGGAGAGAAGACCTTGAACTAGGAAGCCCTAGTTTCCATTGCTGCATAATGCCTTCTTTAAGAGGAGCTCTGATACCATGTTAGTGTTTCAAATCCAAATTACTCGATTAGTATATTTATTTGAAATAATAACAAATATAGCAAGATGCATAAGAGAGAACAAATACAGAAGACACAAATATTTTCACTCAGGAAACCATAAAGGAGAAAACCCCGCAAACTTCCTCATAATAGTTCAGTCGTAAAGACTATATCATATGATAAATAATCCCAGTAATAAGAAGTCTTATGCAGCTATATATCTCACCTCCTTGTATTTCTCTCTCTACTCATGTAAACTTGAGTGAGTGCAAGTGTGTATAATGAGAAAGGGCGCCTCTGAATTTACACCTTTCAAGTGACTAACCTAATACATGACTCGGGTCAACCTCTTACCTTAACGGGGCCGAATTATCCTAGAGAGACTGCAAAAATACATTACATGATGTTACATTGGAAACTATTTCCCCAACCTACACTAGAGGTTGTACCTCAATGTCCATACATAATAATGACATCTTGAAGGGAGACAAACACATCTTCGATGGGGGTACAAAACCATACAATGATAATATACATCGTAATATCTTTTGAAGTTACAAATACATCAACAAGATGATGATATGCCTAATAATTTGAGGATTATGTATGTGTGAGAGAGTATCCTAAGAGTAGAGAGTAGATTTAGGGATCTGGTTTTCATATCAAGGGGCTTTTGTGATTATAGACTTCGTGTTTTTTAACTATTTTTTTTCTTTGTTCTCAATTTTTACATTTTTTTTCAATCTATAGGGACACACCAATATTTTATAATTTTGTAAATGATTTTCTAATACTTTTACAAGATTTTATAATTTTTTGAAAGATTCGCCACAATTTTATAAGATTTTATAGTTCTATGAAAGATTTTCCTAAATTGTACACGATTATTTTATTCAGTAAAAGATTTTCCAAAAAAGTATATATATATAATTGATAAAATAGCCTTCACATTTTTTGATGTATCATGGAGATTCACCAATTTATTATACATGTAAATTTAAGGGGGTTCTTAAAATTTTCCTTGAAGTGGAGTATTTTTGGAGTAAGTGGATGATTTTTGTGCTACTTGAAGACTCTAATGAAAGAGAGTGAAAATTATTCAACTTGCTGCAGACTATTCAATGATGTGGCGGCAACCCTGTTGGTTGTTCGATCTAAAAAAAACTTGTGATCTAACAGCTAGTAGAACTCTCGTTGCAGCATTAAATGTGTTAAACTAGCAGCAACAAGGAAGGTCTACCTGCATGCATGTGTTCTTGCATGCATAAGACTTAAGTTAGAAAACCATTTGTATTTAATTTACTTTTACTAATTTTACTTTGGAAAATCAATTAAAGTGATCTAAATTAACTTTAGTGAAACATTAGTTAAAGTGAAAGTGAAATTAGGGTTTTTGCTTTACCACTAGTTAAAGTGAAAGTAAAATTAGGATTTTCGCTTTACCTAAAGTTATAAAAGAGTGATCAATTGGTGGAGAAGAAACACACACTTGTATTACAACAGAGACGTGATATAGACAGGGAGAGAAAGTCAGACAGAGGATTTAGCTGAGAATACGGAGGAGCGAGTAGCTGGATCACCGAGCTTTGTACAGCTGGGCCATACACTCACACAGGAGGGTGTTGAGGTTTAGCTGGGATTTGCCTAGTGATTCTGTCGGGTACTGCATTCACCAGGTTTGGGTGAATTTGCAGTAACTGTAAAAGTTCCATATTTTCTCATAATAAAATCTATATCTGACTGTTGCACTGGTTTTCCCATATTAGGTTTTTCCAGGGGTTTCCATACCCAAAATAATAGTGTCAATATTGCGATGATGTTGTGATTTATTTCTCAATTTTATATTCCATTGCATACTGTAAAATATATTCATGTGTGGTTATCAGTATATATTTTGAATGCGATGTTTATCCCTAGTTGAATATTAAAGGAAAATTTACATGGTATCAAAGCTCTCGTGAGCTAAAGCTGAGATATTTGTAGCAACAATGATAGATTAGGGGCAGATATATTGAAGACACAAACTTGGATTTGAGATCTATGGTTTGACAGGTACACTTCACTATGGTCGTGCACTTGAGAGTTGAGGATAGACTCCAGGGTGCTCAGAAATTTCGTACATGGAAAGAAATGATCACAAGGATCCAGGATGTTAGTGACGCAGAGGAGCACATTGACTCCACGAAGGTTGCACCCATAGATCCGGCAGATTTAGTAGCTTGGAATAAGATTGATTCCAGAGACATGTTGATTATCATGGATGGAGTGAAGGACCATATAGCGCCTCACCTTTCTGGTAAGAAGACCGTAGAACAGATGTGAACAGATTTGGAGAGTTTGTAGCAAAGCAAGAACAAGAACCAAAATATGGTGTTACAAGAGAGGATGTGCAGCACCAAGATGGCCAAGAGAGAAGGAGTGGTGCCTAATCTCATGAGGTTTACACATATTAGGGACGATCTTAGAGATGTTGGCTCTAAGACAATGGAAGAGGAGCTAGTTTGGATAGCTCTCAATGGCTTCTCTAAGCCATGGGACACCTTTTTCAAAGGTTTTATGGCTAGGGAGAAGCTTCTTGATTGCAAGAGACTATGGGATTACTTTTGCAGGAGGAGACCCGCATGGGTCAAGGATTGGGCTCATCCAACAGTGCCCCATAGATTGTGGATGAGGAGGCTCTAGCCGTTATCGAGAAGAGCAAGAAGAAGGAAAATAGAAAGAAGGATGGTAAGAAGAACCTTGACATGTCAAAGGTCAAGTGTTTTATCTGCCATAAGCAGGGACGCTTTGCCTCCCAATGCCCAGATAGGAAGAAGAAGAGTAACACTCAGATGGTTGGATTTGAAGAGGTGGATGAGTTTAGCAGGAAATTTGATGAGGAGTTCTACTTGATAACTTGCATGGAAAGCACCACAAGGAGCAGCATATGGTACATCGACAGTGGATCATCTTTTCATATGACTGGGCAGAAGAGATTATTCAGAGACTTATAGGAGAGTGGAATAGGGATCCATGTTGAGCTGGGTGATGATGTGCGGTATCAGCTGCAGGGAATTGGCGCTGTTTCATTTCAGAGGAAGTCTGGAAAACCCCTCACTTTTGCTGATGTGTTGTATGTTCCGAGATTGACCAAGAACCTTATATTAGTCTCCACTCTAGAAGACGAGGGATATCATGTGAATTTTTGTGACCATAGAGTATATATCAAGCCCAAGGGGTCAGATAGGAGCTTGGATCTGGCGATTAGTAGGAGGAGCGGGAAAGTGTACAAACTACACTTTGAGCAGGAAAGGCTCCAGTCAGCTGCAATAGCAGCAGTCAGGGTGAGTTGTGGAATAGGAGGATGGAACACTTACACGATGAAGCTCTGAATAATTTGAGACAGGTAGTCATTGGATTTCCTCAGGTACTGGAGGAAAATCATAACCACTGCAAGGGTTGTGCTTTGGGGAAGAGCATCAAGAATCCTTTCCCACCGGGTGAGAACAAATCTAAGGAGCCCTTGGACTTGGTGCATTTAGATGTATGCAGACCTATGAGTGTCCATTCATTCAGTGGTTACAGTTACTATGTAACCTTCATTGATGACTATTCCAGAAAACCCTAGATCTAGTTCTTGAAGTCCAAGTCAGAGGTCTTTGAAAGGTTCTAAGAGTTCAAGACTCTTGTGGAGAACCAGATAGGAAAGAAGATTTGGATGTTGAGAATAGACAATGGAGGTGAGGACACCTCCAATGAGTTCATGGAGTATTGTTTAGCATAAGGGATCAAGAAGGAGCACACTATGCCCCATACCCCACAACATAATGGAGTTGCAGAGCAGAAGAACAAGACGATGGTTGGAGAAGCCAAGTCCATGCTATTTGATAAGGGATTACCACTATTCCTCTGGGTTGAGGCATACACAATTGCAATATACATTCAGAACAAGTGTCCCCACACAGCTTTGGAGAGGAAGACACCAGAGGAGGTATTCACAGGAACTAGGCTAGATGTGAGTCAGATTCACATATTTGGCAGTGTCTGTTATTGTCATGTTCATGCTAACAATAGGATGAATTTGGACCTTCTGGAGAGAAGGGGTTACTTGTTGGTTACAGCAAGATTTCAAAGGCATATAGAGTTTCCATTTCTGCTCACAGGAGGATCATTATGAGCAAGGATGTCCAATTCGATGAGGACATGGACTTGCAGAGATATATGAACTTACCAGTAGAGCAGTAACCAACACATGAGTCGGAAGTCAAGTTGGAGGAGCCAGATGTACATGTACAGGTACAAACACAGAGCATAAGTTCTGGTGTTCAGAGAGAGTCAGGTGGACAGGATCCTACAGTCATTGAGGATGAGTTGTAGTAGGAGATGGATATCCAACAGCAGCAACAGGTTGACACTAGGCTAAGGCCTAAGTGGTTTAGGTCCACAGTATAGGATTCCAGGCAGGTTGATACTCCATAGAGATCTTTTAGACGGAGTGTACCACCAGAGAGGCTTAGTTACATGTCACTGATGACAGAGTTGATTAACTCTGAACCTTCCAGCTTCGGGGAGGCTACACAACATGATGTGTGGCAGGAGGCTATGGTTGAGGAGTATGAGTCCATTATGAAAAACCATGTATGGGAGGTTGTTCCGAGGCCATAAGGGAAAAAGGTGGTGGGATCCAAATGGATCTTCAAGGTGAAGCATGTAGCAGACGGAAGCATTGAAAAGTAGAAGGTGCGTTTCATGGAAAAGGGTTTTTCACAGAAGGAGGGTATTGATTATGAGGAGACCTTCACCCCTATTTCTAGGTATTCTTCCATTCGGACCATTATCTCACTAGCAGCTGAGATGGGTTGGCGTGTTCATCAGATGGACGTCAAGACTACCTTCCTCAATGGAGTGATAGAGGAGGAGGTGTATATTGAGCAATCAGAGGGGTTTGATGTGGAGAACAGGGAGACGCGTGTATGCAGACTACATCGAGCTCTTTACGGGCTCAAGCAGGCACCTCGAGCATGGTACTTGAGGATTGATAGCTATCTACAGGAGATGGGATTTCAACGCACTGAGGTTGACCATAACTGGTACTTCTTGATAGGTGAGGTGCCTCTCATATTGGTCTTATATGTGGATGATCTCTTTTCGACAAGAGATGAGAGGTTGATTAGAGACTGCAAGTCCAATCTTGCAACAGAGTTTGAGATGAAATACCTGAGGTTGATGCATTACTTTCTGGGCTTGGAGGTTTGGTAGAGAGATGGATGCTTCTTCATTGGGTAGGGGAAGTATGCAGTTGATATCTTGAAAAGATTCATGATGGAGGATTGCAAGCCTATGGCCATACCTCTAGTTTCCAACTGGAGGAATATTGATGCATCAAGGTCAGACGGATTTGATCCTACCTTGTATCATCAGCTTATTGAATCACTTATGTATCTGGTCAACACTAGACCTGACATCATCTTTGCATTCAACTCTTTGAGTCAATTCATGGCGGACCCTCAAAGAGTGCATTGGAAAGCTGCGAAGCACATACTTCGCTACATCATAGGTACATTGGAGTATGGATTGGTTTATGAGCGCAAGGGGAGTGTATAGTTAGCAAGTTTCACGAATGTTGACTGGGCAAGATGTTTAGAGGACTGGAAGAGTACTTCTAGTTGTTGTTTCAGCATTGGATCAGAGGTTGTCTCTTGTTTTAGAAAGAAGCAGAATTTAGTTGCATTGAGCTTGGCAGAGGCTGAGTACATGGAAGCCAACGTGGCTGCTTGTGAGGGTATGTGGCTGAGGAGGTTACTTGCAAGGTTGTTCGAGTGTGAGTTAGAGGCTACAGTAGTTCACTGTAATAGTGAGAGTGGCATCAAGCTATTTGAAAATCCATTGTTGCATGACTGGAGCAAACACATAGACATCATATACCACTTATTGAAAGATTGTGTTCACAGAGAAACCATTCAGTTGGAGTACATACAAACAGATGAGTAGGTGGCGAACATTTTCACCAAGAAACTTTGCAGACAGAGTTTTGTGAAGTTCAAGGATAAGTTGGGGTTGCTACAGAATCCCTTTCTCGTTGAGAGGGAGTATTAAACTAGCAGCAACAAGCAAGGTCTTCCTCCATGTATGTGTTCTTGCATGCAGAAGACTTAAATTAGGAAACCACATGCATTTAATTTACTTTTTCTAAGTTTACTTTGGAAAATAAGTTAAAGTGATCTAAATTAACTTTAGTGAAACACTAGTTAAAGTGAAAGTGAAATTAGCGTTTTAGCTTTACCACTAGTTAAAATGAAAGGGAAATTAGGGTTTTCGCTTTACCTAAAGTTATAAAAAAGAGATCAATTGGTGGAGATGACACACACACTTGTATTCCGATAGAGACAAGATACAGACATGGAGAGAAAGTCTGATAGAGGATTTAGCTGAGAAGACGGAGGAGCGAGCAGCACGATCACCGAACTTCATACAACTGGGTCATACACTCACACATGAGGGTGTTGAGGTTTAGCTGGGATTTTCCTAGTGATTCTATTGGGTATTGCATTCACTGGATTTGGGTGAATTGCATTCACCGGGTTTGGGTGAATTTGCAGTGATTGTAAAAGTTCCATATTTTCTCATAATAAAATCTATATTTGACTTTTGCACAGGTTTTCCCATCTTGGGTTTTTCCGAGGGTTTCCATACCCAAAATAATAGTGTCAATATTGTGATGTGATGTTGTGATTTATTTTTCAATTTTACATTCTGCTCCATATTGTAAAAGATATTCATATATGGTTATTAGTAAATATTTTGAATGCTCTGCTTATCCCTAGTTGAATATTAAAAGATAATTTACAAAATGAGCACTCGCCCTAAAAATGAGAGAGCACCCCACCAAGCCGCATTACTAGGCAGATAAACAGTTTCATAATGTCTTGGGCCTTGCGATGTCATGGACCTTTATCTCTAAAACCCTCCATAGCGTCAATCTTGGGAGCAGGATAAGCGTTCACCAAATCGCCCCCGACTCGCCGGAATCCGGCAGATCAATTTTGGTGTGAATCATACTTTCGAGGAATTAAATCTTAATTTTAATCATTTGGGTAGTTTTAAAATGCCCGATTTAGCATAGAACGAGCTAATAAAATTAGTAGAAATCCCAAATAATGAAATAAACAATTTCACAGCAAACATTTGACTGATTTTAATAAAAAATCGGCCGGAAAAACGGGGCGATTTGGTGAACGCTTATCCCACGCGTCAATCTTGCTCACAATCGGATAGCCCTTTTTATTCCCAGCCCTTTTTAATTCCCTGCCATGCAAGGAATCATGTACTCATATGGGTTTTGGCAGTTATGCCACCACAAGTCCAGTTTTTTATGCTATGATTTTGCATTAATATAAATAGATTTTCCTAACGTTTTGCAATGCATCCTCTTATTATCAAAACACCTTTTTCTTCATATCCTGACATACAACATGACAGTCACTCACTGCAGTCGATGAAACTGACAACCTGGCAGTCATTAGTTGCAGTGGATAAAATGATAACCTCATAATCAGTCGATGGATTCAATGCATCCTGAGTGGAAACTGGAAAGCATGGAAATGCGTTTAGTATCTATCTCCACGCTATATGGCCATACACATTCTGGAATGGCCGATATAAACAACAACATAGGATTTGTCCGTGCAGGTAGTTCTACCTGGGCAGGGGATTTTTCTTCCTCAACTGAAACAGGATCTACTTTACCCATTTCCCTTCCGTGTCACTTTCGTAGAGCTAGGCTCCAAGAAGGTACTACAAAGATTCTGTTGCGCGAGTACCAGAGCTTATGTTGTTGGCTTATCCATTGTTAGAAAAATATGTTAATTCATGTTCATTGCAGAATGATGTACACCAGTACAAATTCATGGAGGATGGGTTGTTTGGGCTATTTAGAATGTCTATGCTTCCGCTATGCATGAGGCCGTGCAGAACTCAGAAATGGGTAGAACAAAGGAAAAGAGTGTTTTGTCGATGGCAGGGGCTTTGTCTTCAAGAAGTTACTCCACATCTTTTGTTGTGTGTTTAGTGCAGATAGAGTTTAATAATGTTCTTCATTGATGTTTTCCTTTCTCCAGGTGTCGTCTGATTTCATCCGCAAATAAAGAGTTTATTCTCTTTGTTTTGTGGTTATGTTCCTACTGAAACCTGATCAAATGCTCTAGTGTTACAAGCCACCATGCAACATAATAATCCAGAGTGATTTTCTCTCATTATGGGAGAAGAAAACTGGAATAACTCTCAAGAGAGTTTATGTGCCTGAAGTATTGTCAGTCTCTCAGAGAGTAAGATAACAATTGTCTATGCTTAAACTTTATAGTCTCCATTAATTCCACATTTAAAATATATAACATGAGATGTATGTCTATTTTATACTATTTTACAGCATATCTTTCAGTGTTTTTTTTAATATGTTTATTACTAAATACTCTAAAATATATAACATGAGATGTATATCTATTTTATACTATTTTACAGCATATCTTTCAGTGTTTTTTTTAATATATTAATTACTAAATACTCCAAAAATCTGGTTTGTTTTAACCACATAAAGACCTCCTTCCTGAATAACGAATCTAGCTAATCAAGATTGCTAGCCTTGAAATTCTAATACCGGTAGAATCTGCAAAGATGAGACATTTAATAAATATATATGTTTGTGTGATTCTGTCATTATTTTAATTTTTTAGAGGTTCTTACCCTCACGGTTTGGCAAAGAGGTCGACAGAGTAGAACCTCTCCCTCCATTTCAGAGGAGAATGTGTGATAATAAAATGAACACTTGCAGGGCCATTGAAAGAGAGGGCATTTCATGAACCTTATTTTTGTAAATATGTATTCCTTCTATTTTGTTGATTATTTCTTTCATCCCCGTCAAAAACCGCAACGAGAAAATGTTGTCATATATGGGGACGGTCTCACAAAAGGTTTTTCATGTACCCTCTTTTCTGTTTATATGAAATTGCATTTAAACCCAGTCGCAGTGGCCTAGAGTCTTGAAAACCTTATAGTTTAATATTTTTTATTTACATAAAACTCGTTTTTATTGGGGTATTTTCATTCTTTTTTTTAATCCCTTTTAGCTACATGGATTTACAATATTCTTTCACCATTGTTTATATGGTTGTTAAAAAAAAATATGCCCCTTCATTCATGACCTATTAACCTTAAGGTTAACACACTCTTCACTCTAATTCTGCTGGGGTGAATGGCGTCCCTTTGGAGAAAAGTATAATCGAGGTTTCTTTAATTGGTACTTTTCCACATACATTTTGATTTACAAGGTTACTGTATAAATCCTTGCACACTCATGTGTAATGAACCATATATATATATTATTTTTTATTGCTATTAAAAATATATCAACAGAGATTTCTCTTATTGTTATATGTGACTCTATTAATACAAAAAGCTTAGAATATCAAAATAATTCCTTATTTATTAATTTGTGTCCTTATGTATTCTTTCCTGTAGGTTATAACTAGCTCTATGATTTTCTAAATCATTTTAACGAAAGAATAAATATTGTTTTTCCATCAATCTCATTAGTTAAACTTTGTTTAATCTCTAATATTAATCTATATAAAACAAAGTCATACATCATAATATTATATGATAAAAAACAAAACTCAAAACTATTTAATATTTCTTAACAATACAGTCTAGAATGCATATTTCCAAGCCTCTTTCTTTTACTATTTCAATAAAAAAAGAATTACTTCTAATAGCAGATAATAAATATCTCACTCTTCAGGAAAGATATTCTAAAAGAGGCTTTAAGAGATGACCCCAAAAGCCACCAATTACATTGACTACCATTGAGGTTCTCATGGATTCTATGTTCCTACTTTTAGGCATAGTTTCTACCTAGTTGTGAGCATGGGCTCCACCTAAATAGACTCGCTAACAATATACATAGTCTCCCAGTTCGCTTTTTAGTAGGTAGAATTAGAAACTTTAGCATGTTATACCTGTGATGGTTGGTGTTACCGGATGAAATGGCAGTCCAAGATACCGATAAGCATATGTGGGACAAGTGACCACTGTCACCTTAGTCAATTATCCCCAACTGCTTCGGAAGTCAAAACCTCCTAGAAAAGATCCCTATTTGACCCTGCAAAAGACACTAGAATAATGTGTTCTCCTTCGAGATGATCAATGCCTTATCGGAGTCTAATATGAAAGTGAACTCGTGGTGTAAAATGTGAGCAGAAAGTATGCTTCTATGATGTAACTTATTGAACAGTAAATAAGGAAATGTCATCACACTATGAAACAATCACTGTGTAAAGTGTAATGTCATTAATTTTAACTATAACCATGCAGTCATCTAATTGTAAGAAAAGAATAATTAACTCAAATGTGCAAGTAACGAATATAGTAGGTTGGCTTTCAATATAAGGTAAAAGTAACATGCATGCCTATATCACCATCATATTCCATGTAAAAAGAACTGAACATTTCTTGTTAGCATCAATATTCCATAACAAAACGTACGAGGCATTAGCGAAATGATTGAAACCAAATTCGAATTTATATTAGCAGCATACTATTATTTAGATTTCAATCAATAACCATGTATAACGAGTAGTGGTTTTTAATGTTCATTTGACCTGACTTCCCATTCGCAACAACGCTATATGTCAGCCAACAGTAACCTGAGAACTCTGCAACATAAACTAGCGTTCATGTGCTAATCACAGACTGTATGCAAAGGTAAGAGACATAAAAAATGAACCAATACCAGACTTCGATCAGAGATCATATGACAGGCAAATAAATATTATTATCATTAACAATTTTGTACTTTAGCAATGTATATAAACATATCCATTATTAGCAGTTGCGATCACGTTTGTTGGTCGTGTGCCTTTAGTCATAATATATCATCAGTATGCACAACAGCTTTACTTCTCTAATGAAAATAGAACAAACAAATGACTAAGCAATCATTAGCAGCTACACCATTATAATATTTACAACCGCACTAGTTATCTGCAACATTAATAACACGCCAACAAAATATCAGTAAAATACTTGCGTCTTGCTCAGAGTGTAACCACTCGTCGGTTTGTCGTGTGTAGGGAACTGTGACTAAAGATGAAAGCGAGTGTAAGAGGAAGGAAAGCTACCACTGAAAGGGAAGCCTTCGTGCTGGATAGAGGGCTGTGAACACTTCAGGAAAGAAACCTGAGGCGAGATTGCCACGTCCTTCGTGTATGGGATCAGACCGGTCTGCAGTCGTGAGGTGGGGGGAAAGTTGGGACCACGATAAAAGATCGCAGCTACGAGTGGAGCAGACCCGAGAACTGGAGAAGGGGACAGTGTAAAAGGCAGGAAAGGCGTGAAGGGTGGGTCGAGCTGTGGTGAGCCCGTCCAGGAAGATATGGTGACAGCAAGGTAAGATGAGGGTAGGGTTGCGAGAAAAACGGAGGAGGAGCGAAGAGGAGGTAATAACAAGCACGAGAGTAAAGGGAGTTGGCCATAACAAGGGAATGTTGAGACGACAGTAGACCCGGGGACGTGAGAGTGTGTGGGAAGGAATCGGCAGAATGAGACACCAGCGAGGGCGGGGGGAAGGAGAATGAAGGTTGAGGGAGGTATGCATCAGCGTGGAAGGGCTATGAAGAAGAGACCAACGACACCTTAGGGCAGAAAAGAAACACTAATAGAGCAGCGAAAGTGGAACAGGGTAGGTAGCAGGTGGAGATTGCGAGGACGGAAGTTAGGGATGGTTTGTTGTAGCAAAAGGGGTACCAACCCATGGGAAAATTGGGGCAGCGCTGATATACTATATGACTAACCCTAGTCTAAGAGCTAAACAGATCTAAGAACTAAATTAAAACCAAACCTATATTAACCTATCTAAACCTAAAACTAAACATGAGGACTAATCCTAGATTAGATTTGTGAGAAAAAGAAGTGTGAAAACCTAGGGAAAACCCTAGCACAAGCCTTACCTAACCTAGGGCTCTATAGGAAGAATGGTTAGACTAGTGAGGTAGGGTCCTAGGTTAAGATACTAGCTAGGAAAAACTAAGGAGAAACCCTAGGGAACCCTCACGAGTAGATGTGTCGTTGATTGCTAAGGTGACAAGAATGAAGGTAAAGACCTATCCTATGGAAAAGTGCAGCTCTAAGGCTACCACTAGGACTCAGACATGCACATCGACCAACATCCAACAAAAAGGTAATAATCTTGAGCTCTTTGTGCTTATGTTCATCCAACAAATTGAAGCATCACCAAAAACAGAGATTCACCAAACAATTACCAGAAAATAGCTTGCATTAACTAGAAAACTTCCTCAAAAGGAGCACATTCATCTAGAGAAGCTCTAAGAAGGGTAAAACAAGTGCATAGTGTTAAAACAAGTGCATAGTGATTTATCCCCTCAGTTTTGATTTACAAATGAAAGTGAGGAGATCTATATATATGATATCACACTCACTTTTACAAATAAAATCCAGGCCGACATACCTTAAAATAAGTTAATTCGAAATTATAAAATGTCAACTGAAAATTAATAAAATATAGCATAGGGTAGGCTTAAGGTAGGCTACCTAGGGTATTTGCATCTCCAGGTGCCAAAACACACTCAAATAAGCGAATCACTCCGAACAAAAGGTCAGAGTTCATTGGAGGGAGGCAATTATGCCCCATCTAACCTCTAGAATGTTGTGAAATCCCTAAACTCCCTCCTCAAAGCATCAAGACAACCTAGTATGGAGGATGTATTCCTCTGAAGAAAGAAGGCCAAGGAGAGAAAGGACCCACTGACTGAAGGGCCAGGAGGATGTACAAAGTGGTTGCGACTGAAGATGAGTGTCTCGTAGTTGAAGCGGAGGCTACCAGAGTGCGCAAGCATGATATGGAGCCATGAGACCCAGTGGTCAACCCTTAAGGGCCCCGGACACCAACCTCGAGGTTAAAAACCCCTTTAAAGGGTAGTCAGCAGTGCCATTAAGCCATAGTATCCTTAAAGGAGGGCCAAAGGGTCCAGCCATGACCACCATTGCTCAATAACACCCCTCCTGGTCGAAAAAATGGCCCTCTCTCCTAGGGGTACACCTGAAGGTGCGTTGTGTACAAGTGCAATGTAACAGTTGGTTTAGTATGCTTTCCTGTAATTGTTGCCTATTTTTTTGCAGCTTGTTAAGGTTATGCTTAGTGTGGGGTACTCTAATAAAGGTATAAGTGAATGCTATCATCTATTTTTGTTTTTTGATGCAATATCTAAAAATTAACATATTTTAAATAAAAAAACTCAGTTAATACACATAAATTTTGGTGGGAGTTGTGCTTGCTTACTTTATTTTTTTAATTTATTTCTTTAATTTCCATTCCATAATTTTCAATCTAGAGTAAAGAAAGATACAAGCAGCTTTCTTCACAAGATAAGTCTGAAACCTAATTAGCTTTATTCTCATGATAAGACTGGAACGCAACATTTGTTCACATATAGGTAGTTGAAGGACTTTACATTTTCTGCATATGCATAGTCTACAGCCATGTGAATACAACAACCATTGAGCAGTGCTTATTCTACAACTATGTGCATACAACAACCATCAAAAAATGCTTATGGTCTATACGTTTATTAAACATATTTGTATTAACTTGAACTGGTTTTTTTAACGTAAACATATTTGTATTAACTTAAACATGTTGTTTTAACAATTGAGCAATGTTTATGGTTTATATGTTTATTGAACTGGTTTGTATTAGTTTGTATTAATTTGAACAAGTTCTCTTAACCAGTCCTAATGGCAGGGAATAAGCATCCTTGCTGCTCATTAATCTTATTTATTTCGGAAGACAAGCGTATTTGTGTGATGTCATTGTTTTGAAGTTCCCAAATTCTCTGCTTTGGAGATCTCTCGACCATTGATTAATTATCCCAAAGTCACATGACCCATACTAAATTCATCGTTTCGAATCAAATGCGATAGGTGAATTCAAGGGCACATGGTGCTATTTGTTTTAAAGGCCATCTCAGTTTTGGAGAGGAGCCATTAGTGGAGGAAGTCGCTTGATCATGAAGAGGAGAGCGGCTTTATGGGGGGATGGAATGGTAAGAAGAGGAGGGTAAAGCTCAGGGAAAGAGAGAGACAACGTGAGGGTTGAAGGTGTTAGATATAATGCAAAAATATATTCGTATGTTTTCTGTATCTAGGTTTCTTGTTCAAACAGTTCCTATGTTGTAGGATCTGATCCACCTTTATTGGATCTAGTTTAGCTTATGATTTTCCTATATATGTAACTTTCATTCGTTAATACAATTGAGTTGAGTGTTTCTCCTCCTATTTGTCTGTCTGAGTGAGCCTTTGTGCTCCGCTGATTTCCTCCTTGGTTTCTCTAATTTGGTATCAGAGCCAAATTGTGGGCTATTGTGAGGAAACTAGAAATTACTATGAGTGTGCCTGTGTGGAGGAGCTCCTTTGCTAACTGCCTGTTTGTGGTGGAGAAGAAAAATAGTTGAATTTTTAATTTTGAGCTAAAATTGCCAATGTTAAATTCTTGAAGGGAGAGCTGGCTGCAAGAGTGTTAAGCGTGAGATTTTTTTTTGTTTGGTGTGGAGAAATCGCTGCCATCACTGTTGACATCATTCCAAGCAAAGAATTTTCCCTCACATGAAATCATGTAATTCTTTTCTCCAAATCCAAACATATTGTGTAATTCTGGTGCAAAACACATTGTAATTATTTTCTCCCTCACGTGAAAGCAACATGTAAGTTTTTTTTTTCTAGCGTGTAATTTTCTTTTATATGTTGGGTTCTGTTATCCCTAAAGTTGAACCTAGACTACAGGGATTCAAGCTTAAGAAAATCTTTTTCAGAAATAAACAAATAAATGAAATCAAACTAAAAACCAAGCTGGTATGAGATCAAAGTATTGGAAAAAATTACACAATTATAAATGAACTAAGCTGGTATAACATAAAAGCTATTAAGAAAATCAAACAATCATCGAAGAACTAGGCTAGTGTGGAATCAGAGCTATAAGAAGATCATGAAACCATACAGGAACTGTGTAACATAAAACCCAACACAAAGTCCAATATCTGAGTAACTATGATCATAAAGTCATGAAATGAAACTGCCTCTGTTTTCTGAAAGTATAAAGGCTAGTTGTACTTCAAAATAAAAATCACTGTAATGGAATGCAATGGACCATATACATGACAAATTATAAGAAACACAACTCATAACATACATAGACAAATCATAATCATGCTCATTCAAAATAGAACCTGTATTGAAGCTGTAGAGTAGTTATGTTATACAGACAATGATCAAAACTGGGCTTTCATAACTCCAAAATTGCCAACCTCTGTCTCCTCTCGAAACCCCCTTAAATACAAAATAATGTTTTCTTTAAACTAACCATAAGATCCTATATCTAAGGATCGAACCTCCTCAAAAATAGGGAAGTCAATCCCTTTTAAAAAGTATTTAAGTACAAGTGTAATACATTTGTCAAATAAACAACATAAGTTCATAAGCAACTACAATTTAACTTCTAAAGGCTTCTAGAAGCCTCTGCTAGTGTAGCTACGTCACTCAAAACCTGTGAATGCTTCTGCAATCTGGCGAATTTAGCATCCTTATTGTCCTCCTTGTTCTGAGCTTTGACTTGTTCCAGCTGCTTCTGAATGGCACGTTTCTCCCTTATAATATCTTTGGAAATTATCAGCAACTTTTGGTATTCTGTCTCTTTGTCCTCCAGATCTTCATGAAGTCTCTTGTTGGCCACCATCAATTTTTCATTTATGTCTTGCAGGTACCTGGTTTGTTCTTTGTATGTTTGCAAAGAATTTCTACATTGGCTTAGTTCTGGAGATATTTCCAAGTCTTCTTCTCTAATGTGGACTGTTTCTTCCTGTAAATTCTTTGATGCTGAACCCACATTTGGATTGTCCTGCTTATCTGTACAAAAAGCTTCTGGTATAGAGCCTGCTACGCCTTGAATATCAATAAACTTTTCATTATCTACACAGTACTGGTCCTTTTGTTGTATGTACAGTTTCTTCACTTCCTGCATCATCTATCACCACAACATCCATGGCATCTTCATGTGCTGCGATTTCCTCTACCTGCATCTTCTTCCTCAACCTGGTTCTTGGATTTTCTGTTTTGAATAACTGTTTACAAATTTTATTCTTTGAAGCTATACTTTTCATCATATCACTGAGTTTCTCTGGGTTTTCATTTGTGCAGGAAGCTTCAGGGCACAAGCCTTCCTGGATGGTTTTCTCAGCAGTATGCTTTTCTTCTTTCTCAGCAATTTGAATTAGTTCTTTAGGACTTATTGTTTGTTGTTCAGTATCATCCATCATTCTTTTGCCTTTCTCTTTAGGGTTGTATTTAAACCCTAGCTCTGTTAATAGGGATTCCCATGTTCCTTCCTCCTTTTGCAACTGAGCTAAAATCAACAGTTTAATTAAGCCTTGGTGATAGACAGAGCGAGCAGTATGCTCGGGATGGTTTTGAACTCTGGAAATCATCTTTTGGAGGATTTTTAACAAGTAAAATGGGAGATTTACTTGTATACTTCCATGAATATGCATTAGCAATTTTAGATGGCATTTTAATACTCTGTCATACCTGCCATCGCATGTGATGTAATTTTGTATCACCTCCAAAGGAATCTTCCATCCTAGCTTCATCTTGCTAACGTGGACACCATTTTTCCAATCTAGCTTTTCACATCCTGACATCAAATATTCACTGAAATCGCTTTGGAAATCCTGTTGTTTGAACCATTTCTCCCCCTGTGCTGGAACGCCTATTGCCTCAGCAATAGAATCCTCATTTACCCTCACTGTTAGGCTTTGAAGCTGCACTTTTTCATCTCTATAATTTTCAATAAATAACATGGTTACCTATGAGTGGTAACCTTGCAATTTCTCACAAAAATTAAACCATCCGGACCTTTGCATAAGTTTGGCAGACCTGGGAAATTGCTTTATCCAGTCTGTATTATTTGGCTCTAACCTACAAATGAAACCACCTGGTTTTCTTTTCACTATAACCTTTGGCTCTTCCTCATCTACTACCTTTGACATTGAAAACCCTAAAAAATTCCAACTTTGTTGTATAGATAGACCGTGCTTTAAATCACAAACAAAAAGCACACCCACTAAACTTTGTTGCAGTTATATCTATGGCAAGTATTCACTTCGTGCTAGCTCTGGACTGTCAATCTTATTTACAATAATGCACCTATGCTTGTGCTAGTCCTAATTAGATTGACTTGCAAGCTTAACAGAATGAAAATGACAGCAAGAATAGAACCAAAAAGCCTCGTTGGTCTTACCCTTAAGCCTCTGCTAGTAATTCCAATCAACAAATCCTTTACACTATACTGCCTCGAACAGGTAATTCTTTGTTGTAACTGATTGCTTTGAGATGCAGGGAAGTATATGGGTGAAATCATGAAGTTGGGTGTCTATTCCGTGACAAATGCGCTTTCGAAATCATATTCTAGAATCTTTCGGTCGAACTAACAATATTTTTCGGCTGAATATTTGTTTTTTCGGCCGAAAGATAAAAGTTGACGCCGTACCTCATATTGAACAGCTTGCACAGTTTGCCGGGAAAATACCTTCCGGCTAAGACCGTTGGTCTGACTATATTTCGGCCGAATAATTCTTCGGCCGAACATTTATTCGGCCGAGGAATTATTCGGCCGAAAGTATGTTCAGCCGAATAATTCTTCGGTCGAAAGAAGTTTTTATATATACAAATAGAAGATCACTGCAGAACGTTTTTGTACGCCCA
>LPNX011163810.1:4870-69394 GCA_001517045.1 Pseudotsuga menziesii | reverse complement strand
TGGTAATTTGCTACTATTAGTCACCGACTCAAAAATAGTCGTTTATAGCCTGATTTTAGTCATTTTTTTAGTCATTAATTTCTCATTTTCTACTAGTGATGTAACATTTGATGAAAATTCAGCCTGCATCAAATCTAGGAAGAAATCGGCTGAAGAACTTGAAGAAACAAGAGAACCTAGAATTCATGATACAATCATGTACAAAGAAATTCAAGAAGAAGATCGAGAATTAGAAGAACCTCAAGAACCTGTAGATCCACCTTTGAAGAAGAATCCTCATAAAAGGAAACCTTCTTGGGTACGTGAAATTATCCAAGGTGCAAAAATATATGGAGCTTCAGAAGAAACACCTAGAGGAAGAAAGAGAACTAGATCTTGCTCTAGTTATGTAGCCTTACTATGTGACATTATTGATAAAGAACCTTCCAACTATGAAGAATCAACAGAACGGAAAGAGTGGAATGATGCTAAGATCGAAGAGTATCAATCAATCATGAAGAATGATGTTTGGGATGTTGTCCCAAGACCAGAAGGGAAGTCCATTGTAACTTCCAAATGGATCTACAAGATCAAGCATGCTGCAGATGGCAACATCGAGAAACATAAAGCAAGATTTGTGGCTCGTGGTTTCTCCTAGAAAGAAGGAATAGATTATGAAGAAACCTTTGCACCTGTAGCCAGATACACTTCCACCAGATTAGTACTTGCTCTGGCTGTAGTGATGAAATGGAAGATACACCAGATGGATGTCAAGACTGCTTTCTTGAATGGTGTAGTGGAAGAGGAAGTGTATATGGAGCAGCCACTCGGTTTTGAGACACATGACAGAGAGTCTCATGTATGTAGATTGAAGAAAGCCCTGTACGGTTTGAAACAGGCACCCATGACATGGTATGGTAGAATTGATGGTTTCCTATCCAGTTTGGGATTTACCAAGAGTAAAGTAGATTCTAGCCTTTACTACAAGGTTGAAGATGGCAACCCAGTGATACTCCTACTGTATGTGGATGATCTGTTTGTAACAGGTATGGATGGGTTGATTGTTGATACGAAGAGGAAACTTGCTGCCGAGTTCGAAATGAAGGACTTGGGTATGATGCACTATTTCTTAGGCATGGAGGTGTGGCAGAATGCAGATGGAATCTTCCTTGGATAAGGGAAGCATGCAGTAGATATTCTAAAGAGATTCTAGATGATGGAATGCAAGGCCATAACCACACCTATGGCATCGAACCTGAAGCTATTGAGTCATGCTTCATCAGAAGCGGTTGATGCTATGATGTATCGTCAGATGATTGGGTCCTTAATGTACCTGACGAACACGATACCATATATTTGCTTTGCTGTGAACACCTTGAGCCAGTTCCTGACAGATCCAAGACATGTTCACTTGATTGCTGCAAAGCATATTCTGAGGTACCTGAAGGGTACAGTTGACGATGGGCTCAAGTACGAGGCAAATTAGAAGATTAACCTAGAGGGCTATGTTGATTTTGATTGGGTAGGCAGTGCCATCGATAGGAAGATCACTTCAGGATGTTGTTTCAGTATGGGATTAGGTGTGATCTCTTGGTTTAGCAGGAAGCAATCCTGTGTGGCATTGAGTATAGCTAAAGCAGAGTATGTTGTAGCTTGTTCAGCTAGTTGTGAGGAAGTATGGCCGAGGAAGCTACTGTCTGATTTATTTGATCTCCAGATGGATGCTACTTGTATATATTGTGACAACTAGAGTTGTGTGAAGTTGTCAGAGAACCCTGTGTTCCATGACAAGTCGAAGCATATCGAGATCAAATATCACTATATCAGGGATATAGTGTGGAGAGGAGCAGTGAAGCTCCAGTATGTTACGAGGAAGGACCAAATAGCTGATGTATTGATGAAGCCATTAGCTATAGTGAAGTTTGAGTACTTCAGGGAGAAGTTTGGTGTTCTCCAGATCAAGGTTCCCTCCAAGGGGAAATGATGATATCGAGAGCCATTCTGACATGGTGAGAGGATTAGTTTCCTTCCATGGTCAGATGTAAGGGCTGAGCCATTCTGTCATGGTGAGAGGATTTGGTTCCTTCCATGTTAGATATGAGTGCTAAGCCATTATGATGTGAGTGTAGGATTGGTCCCTACATGATCAGATGTAAGGGCTAATTGCCATTCTTGGAATGGAGGCATCTGGTCAGTTGCTAGGAAAACTCAGTCTGGGACTGAGGGCCATTCTGATATGACTGTAGGATGTAGTCTTAAATGATCATATGTGAGAACATGGCCATTATGATGTTATTGAGGGATGTGTTCCCACTTGATTAGATATAAGGGTTGATGCCATTCTTTGGGAGAATGGAGGCACCTGGTCAGTTACCAGGAATCCTCAGTATGGGACTGAGAGTCCTTCCGATGCGGTGTTTTCAAACATGGTTGGATGTAAGTGCAGAGCCCTTTCGATATGGTGTTTTTGAACATGGTTGAATGTAAGTGCAGAGCCCTTTCGATGCGGTGTTTTCGAATATGGTCGAATATAAGTGCTGAGCCTTTCCAATGCAGTGTTTTCGAACATGGTCAGATGTAAGTGTAGAGCCCTTTCGATGCGGTGTGTTCGCACATGGTTAGATATAAGTGCTGAGCCATTCTAGCGCGATGTGTTTACACATGGTCAGATGTGAGTGCTGGGCCTTTCTGACAAGATGAGGTCAGATGTGAGTGCTGGGATTTCCTTTCTCACAAGATGAGAACAGATGTAAGAGTTGGGCGGGCCATTCTGACTTAGGATCAGATATAAGCGCTGATGAAGACCTACATGAAGGGTAGGCCTACAACCAACATGAAAAAGGGCTGGCTCTGTAGAACTTCCTGTGATGAGAAGAATCAAGAGATAGCACCAATGATGATGATGATCTAGACTTGATGATGGTCCAGATCAAGTGATGATCCAGATGTGATGATGATCTAGACTTGATGATGATCTAGATCAAGTGATGATCTAGATTTGATGATGATACAATGATGATCCATCATTGATGATCCAGATCCCATGATGAAGAAGACTTGAAGATGATGATGACTTGAAGACGAAGAAGACTCGAAGATGAAGAATACTTGAAGAAGAAGAAGACTTGAAGATGATGATGACTTGAAGATGAAGAAGACTTGAAGATGAAGACAACTTGAAGATGAAGACAACCTGAAGATGAAGATGATGAGATGATCCAGTCGATATAGAGAAGAAGACCAGTGCTGAAAATTGTGTCGAAAGAATACCTTCCTAGTTAAGAGGGAGTGTTGATGTAACTGTAACTTTGGAATGTATTCACTTATATATCTTATGTCTTGTACCCTGATGTTTATTTCGGGATGTGTCTGTAATATAATTGAGTCATGTCATGCCCCAATGTTCCAATCGGGAGGATCTATAATGTAAACAAGTCATGTCAAGTCATTATTGGTAACCCTCCTATTGTTCAAGGGTTAACGTCCCTGCAGTTCCGGGGCACTAGGGTTATTAGAATCACCCAGTGAAGTCGGCCCTATTAGGGTTTATTCAATTCAGGAATTAGTATAAATATAGAGCTATCCTCTCTCTTTATAACACACTCACTCACAATCAGTTGTAGCGCATAGCTAAGGAAGAAGAAGACACTCGGGCTAGGAAGAAAGAGGTTGTTGCTGTCGGGAGATCATCTTACTATTTTGGGGTTTTACTTTTGGTGCTGATTCTATCTATGATGAAGCTGTGAATTTTTCTCCATTTATGGTTTTCCCAAGGAAAAACACTGTGTTCATTGTTTCTTGCATTTGATTGCTATTCTTGTTATTATCTCATTTAAAGATCCTAAGAATGCTAGCTTAATGTTAAAAATCTAACATAAATAACGTCCTATTTTTCTTCCTAGCGAGTGTCTGCTTTTGCTTCTTAAATGACATCCCCGTTAATGTCATATTTTCATCCTTGATAGCACCATGTTAGCATCCAAATTAGCGTCCATGCTTGCTACCAC
Organism: Pseudotsuga menziesii; assembly: GCA_001517045.1. NCBI lineage: Eukaryota > Viridiplantae > Streptophyta > Pinopsida > Pinales > Pinaceae > Pseudotsuga > Pseudotsuga menziesii. Next base: position 65,408 of record LPNX011163810.1, on the reverse strand, counting down.
TTTAGCATCCCATTTTGCACCATGTTTTACTTCCAAATATGTGCCAATTTTTGTTTCCAAATTCACACCAATTTTTTCTTCCTTTTTTGCTTCGTGTTTTGCTACCAAAATGACGCCAAATATTTCTTCTATTATTGCACCATATTTTGCTTCCTATGTAGCGCTATGTTTTGTGTCTAAAATAATGTCTTATTTTTCTACCATATCAATGCCATGTTTGGCTTCATCATCAGCGCCACGTGTTGGATCCTTTTTAATGTCTAGTTTCGCATCTCTCATTTTTTGGTCACTAATTTTGTCATTTTTAGTAATTTTATATATGAATTTTGGTCATTTTTTTTGGTCACTTATCTCTTATTTTGTGCTTACTAATTTATTTGTTTTCAACTGATATTATAATATCATTAGGGCATGGAGGAATCGAACCACCAACCTCCTACTTGTAAGGCAGGCGCTCTTCCATTGAGCTAGCACCCTTTAAGAATTTGGGAACTTAACTTACAAAGTCCTCTATAATGGTAAAAAGGATCAATACACAACTTTGAGTATCTAATGGCTGACAAAGGATGATATATTTTATAAGTTCAAAATAAATGATCAATCAAGTTATGAAATCCATAAACATTTTCTAGGAGTTTTGAACAAAAATCAAGAAATTGGCTTAATGGGATTGCAAAAATCACTATTCCCTAGCAACCATAAGAGTACCACTATATGAGACCTATCAACAAAAATTATGTTAGTGTGGATGCCAAGGATATAGTAGATAAGCATGATCATCCTAGATCCATGTATACGTGGATCAATAAGGAGAATCAAAAGAGGATGATCAACCCAATAGTTGGTGCTTCATATGGATCCTATCCACCATTGGATGAGAAAATTTCCTTCTTCCATCAAGCTAATAAGTATGCACAAGGAAAAATGGTTAGGGTATATTGTGATGCCAATTCATAATGTTTATTCGCTTCCCAGGTGATGTTGCAGTGCTTGCACTGGGAGATCTACATGATCCCCAACAACATTGGATATAAGCATATTAATGGGGCCATAGAGTATAGGATGAGGATGCCTTTTCATATTTTTCTTTGGAAAAATAGGCATGATTTGGAACATTGGGAGAAGGACAATTGAAAAAAAATAAGATAGAATACTATGCACACCATATTTTATATACATGGCTAATGAATCCCCAACTCTACATCAGCTAGAACTTCCATATTCCATGTGAAGAAAAGTGTTGCAGCCAAATTAATTCCATAAGGAAAATGTGGCAGCAATCTAGAATAGAGAAGAAAGAACTAGATAGCATACTTTTTCCCTCAACTTCATGAGCACAAATTTCAGACATCACATGCACAAACACCTTCTAGCTTTTCTGAGTTGCATTATGAAAGTGTAGCATTTTCATTTCCTCAATAATCCAACTCTTCCTCTCTAATACTTGGTGAGTTAGTGACTATACCTTAAGAATTTTTTCATATGCCCCTTTCCGTGTTTCCTTTTTTTTTGGAGGAACAATGTTGTACAAGTAAATTGTATGTTGCCTACACAATCAAATTTTAAAAATAACACCAAATTTTTTTTAATGTATTTTCTTGTGATTATCTTTCTGGGTATCGGATGGAGTTTTAAAAATTATTTGTTGTTTAAGTGATTGTTTAATATTGCACTCTATATAACAACCTCCAAATTCAAAAACATTCTTCATAAAATAGGTTATGAACCATGTGAAAAATCCTCCAAAGGGATGATGCTGCTAGAAGACAAGTCCTAAAGCGATGAAATGTTAAACCACAACCATTAGATTCATCAAACCATCTCCACAGGTCCAATAGAGTGTGATGGAAAGACTATTTTAAGGTTTTGATGCACAAAGATATGCTTAGAATTGTTGTTTCCATGACCTCAAGACTTCCCACATTCAAAGTTCAAGGTTGCATTTTGTTGTTCTAGGGCCAAAAATGAACCCATATCTACAATGATGGCTTCTAGAAGGATGAGACAAATCAGTGTATGTTGTAGAGGAAAGTTTCCCGTGGCTAGGGTTTAAGAGGCCATCAATGTACTGGGTTTGAAAGAGAGATGCAAATAGTTCTACAAGCATATATAAACAAGTTCAGAGATTGGATGGTTCATACCTTAGCCAAACGAAGGTTGATACAAGCAGCCCTTAAATCCTCCTCTTGCTCCTCTTGCTCCAAGAGACCTACAAAATGAATTATACCTTCCTCAAACCAATATGACCACATGTAAAACAATGATAATAAAATAAACATGAAATAATAATCTGATTATTATCATCATATGATCAAAACAGAGATTCAAACACACATTGAACAATGATTTGGGAAGAAGAAGGACATCACATCTTTATTAATCATGAAAATAAGTACAAATATACCTTCTCTTCAAGTTGGGAACCTCATGAAACCTTGATCTGGTTCTGCTTCTTCTCTTCTCTAAGGAACTCAACCTCCAAGCTCTACAACAAAAGGAGAAATATTCTAAGGAAAAGGTGGTGGGAATGAGAGTCCCAATTCCTCCAACTTAACAATGCAAAGATTCAAGTCCCATATCATGGACCTCTCTACCTCTATTTATATGTTTATGAAGAGATAGGGTTGAAGACAAAGTAGTTACAACCGAAGGAGTCAATTACATACCCACCCAAACTACCCAAAATTCAAGAATTTTTTTTTGCCATCTACAAGAAAAGTATACGGGTATTAGGTATTCAAGGGACATATGCAGGTTGCGATAAAAATACTCGCATATGATCCATGGGCTGCAATTTAAATAGTCGCAAATTCAGGGAATACACGGGTATCATGTAGAACAAGTCGCGTATAAAAAGTGGAATACATGGGTTTCCTTAAGGCAACTCGCGTATACATAAAAAAAATCATATTTAGGGTACTTCTGGGAATTTTCAGACTTTGGTGTATTCTGGAAAGTTTTAGCTGACTCAGATACCTTTCTAACAGTGTAGAGAAGAGATAAAACAAAGTTACAAAACTATGGATATGCATCCTCCAATTTAGGTGTTTTTTCAATGACTTTCATGAAGTGTCGACATGCACCGGAATCATGGGAAAGTGGTCACATGATGAGATGTACCAGATGCCCCCAAATGTATGAGGTTAGAGGGAAAGATGATAGTGGAAATACATTATAAAATGAAACAGCTGAGTATGGAGAGAGCAGAGAATCCAAGATTGAAAGGCTCGAATAGAGGTACCTGAAAGAGAGATAAATGTCAGACAAAACTGATGTCTGGGACATACAATTCCATATACAAATGATCGCCATAAAGATATAGGTGGATCCAACATATGTATAACTGGTGTAACTATCATGGTCGCTCAATATGCAAAAAGGCACCATATCAAATCTAAAGGAGTCATGGCCACAAATGAACAAGGTGGATTCCTGCTCAACAATTAATCATAGGCACAAAAATACAAGGTGGATCTATGTCTCAACAAAATTTCATATGAAGTGTGACAAGGTCTTGCACAAATCAGGATTTAACAAAAAATAACGATGCTACTATCGGCCCAAGGTCATCAATCCAAACCGCCTAAAAATGTACGAATCCTAACCATTCCAATAAAGGAGTGGAAGTTGAACATGGAGGAAAATGTTTGATTACCGGTCAGTAATGAGAACCGTTAACAAATGCGAGGGAAACCACCATTAATGAAAATAGCCCCCAAGGTGCCTAGTACATTCTAACAAGTGTGAATACAAGGACTTGAAGTCGAACACTCGAAGAATCCATCAAGTAGGAGACAATAAGGTATTTCCACTACCCAATAGCGAGGGAAATTTCCAGTGATGACTGCAATCCCCAAGGTACTGTCATAAAAAATATAAATCTCATTCCCAGAGAAAGATGTGTTGCAGTCAATAGGAAGAGATTCATTGGAAGGAAGGCATTAAGGAATCCTTCATCATCCAACACGAGGTAAATCAGATACTAATTAGATTTGTAACTGGTACTAAATTTAACGACAAGAACCGGCGAAGACATGATGTCATGAATTGATACCAGGGAATGGCCAATGCAAAAGGTCAAGGAAACTGTAGAATGAATGACAAAGGTTTATCCTTGAACAATGAGCATGACACAAAAGTGACTTAGGAATATTTTGACATAAAGAGACCAACGACACAAATATGCAATGTAAGAGACATTGACAGTTTCCCTGTATAATTGGAAAAGAGACCAACTGGAGGAGTAAAAAAATCTGAATTGGGATAATGTAAAAAATCGAGACCCAACTGTTGATTGACTCAAAACTGGTGGCTTTGTTCAAGGAGACAAGACTTGATTCCATGGTGTAAAAACATGTGAATGAACTTCCCTTCCCTCTTTCTTGTAAAGGTTTAACGAGTCTAAGAAAGCAAACTCAGGACCTTGTTCCTTTTTGGCAAGCTCTAAGAAGAGATAAAATAATGCTTGATAAAGCACTAATTCGTGGATTTTACTGTAGCCAAGAAAAAACCATGGCTATGTGTAGAAGCACCTTCCCTTCTGTATATAGGATGAAAGGGTAGAGTCTCTGTAAATCAAGCAAAAGAAAACCCTGCAACACACTATTATAAACAAACAAAAGTAACCGTGCAACAAACCATTGGAAATAAACTAAGCATGAGCATCTACAGATTGCAAAATAAATAAGCAAAACACAAAACAATATACCTATCTATCTAGTTTGAAAGAGGGCCACCATGCCCTAACTATGAATCTGCCTCTCCATAGGCTGGGAATGGGTGGATCTATGGCTCAACACACGAAGGTAATGGGAATGGGTGGAGCTATGGCTCAATACACCAAGGGAATGTGAATGGGTGGAACTATGGCTCAACACACTAAGGGAATGTGAATGAGCAAATGGAGGGATGGAGCTATGAGGGATGAATAGCTTGAGAGTGAAAGGGCTCTCAAGGTACTCATGCGGGAATTATAATGACAAAGAGAAATGGGAGTCTCTTTGATGGTGACCCCCACCCCTCCTTTAATAGATATTTTCTCCACTTAGGGCTTTTAGCCCTTGGTCAGGGTTTTGGGCCCTACCTAGTATTTTAAGCCCCTTTTCCTTATTTTGTAGCTCCTTTTGGGGAATTTAATCCCTTTTAGGGATTGTAGCCCCTTTTTGGGCCTTTTAACCTCTTTATGATCCTTTTGGCTCCTTGGTGAGCTATTTTATCTCTTTTGGGGTTTTGTAAGCCCCTTTTTAATTATTTTTGATCCTTAGGGAGAAAAAATAGGCTAAAGATGGGTGTGAGGGTCAAATGGGTTAGGAGATGGATGCCTGCAAATGGTGTAGGCTAGACGAAGCATGGTGAGAAAATTTTTACATCAACAAATTTCCCCCTGATGTGTGAGGGCAGTAGCTCATCGTATGGCTGATGGACATCATTGGATCATTAGGATAGTGGAGAGACCTATGAAGAAGTAGTGCTTCCTCATTCGGGACATGGTGGCATTTGGTTTTGTATTAATTTTTGTTCCTATCAATGGGTGGGATACAATGAATATGTGACATGTATATGGATGAGGCGGGAATCCCCATGCTTGTAACAATGTCAAAAGAATAATGTGATCTAGGCTCCAAAATGCAAGATCCGATCATGTACAATTGTTGTTACATAATGGTTTCCTCAATAAGAGGCTGAACACAATACTGATCTGAAGAACTGATACATCAGACCCATGGCATTCTCATGGAATGCTATAGCCCCATAACTAATGATCTGTTGGATCTAGAATGGTACATAACTGTAGGGACTTACTGACGGAGAGTCAGAGTCTCTGTGGTACAATATCTTGCATCATTCATGAATCTATATAGAATCATTTCTCTGGGGATTCTTAACACTATATCCAACGTAACCCAGAAATCCCAAGGGACATGAACCTGTTTGGGTCCTTTTATAGACTCACCAATGTGCTAGAGTCAGGTGACACCCGGGGTCTTCGACCAAATACTGCACAGACTAATACCCTATACGAATCTCAATAGTGCGATGATGTAGCTGGAGTCGAGCACGTGAGACGCAACCATCCTACGAGGAAATAAGGACTCCTCTGAAGTGGTCCAAGGAACTCATTAATGAGGTTAATGAAACCAGGATACAGGGACCTCTGAGTCTATCCTTTGGAATAGATTGGTTGTCGTCGACAAAGTGAGACCTGTAACTGATCAAGGCAATGATGTTTCCTTAACCTGAAGTGTGAGGGAGATAACCAAGGGCATGAGAAAATCTGGGGATTGATACAATGAATTGGGGAACAGGGGCAGGAGGGGTATAGGGGACTCAAACTTCCTTTGTTAGAAGTATGACGACAGGGCTGGCTTAGCAGAAAATGAAACTGATTCATAGGAGAGGGATCATAGCTGTAATACCGAGAATGTAACTGTAGAAGGGAAATACATGGGGGAGGTAGATACTTTTGGTGTTCATGGGATCCAAGGGAGACTCATCATAGAATACTCTGAACAAAGGCAAACCAAAGGGGGAATGTTGTTGAACTATTACATGTGGGTTGGTGTCTAAAGACACCGTTATGGTACGATCTTGTGGATTTTTAGTGAGCCCAATAAAGTAAATGCTCGACGGTTCTTTTAATTTTAGAATACTCCAGTGGGGTCTGTTTTTCATTGATAGTCTCCTGTGCCCGAAAAAGAATAAAAGTGTGCATATGAGAGCTATCCCATCCTTTAGGGGATGGGAGACTTCTTTACTGTTGGTAGTCCAATCATGCCGAGAAAGGTTAAACCTGTACTTACTGGATGGTCATTCAAATACTTTTACAAGCATGAATGTAACCAAGTTTGCTCGATGATATTTTATTTATGAGAAAGCTAGAAAAGAGCTTAAAGACAACCCATGATGATATTTTTCATAGAGTTCGGTCCCAATGCCAGAGAAAGCATAAAAGGATGCAGAGGGAAATGTTCTTGGCTTGAATGTGCCAAGGTGGTCCTTTTCATATGGTAGTCTACATAGTCCGTATAAGGAGATAAATGAGACGATGTAGATGGCATTTCCTATACTTTAACGAGTGGGAAAGGAAGCAAAGGTGCTTGATAATCTTTTCATTCTTTTAGGAGTCAGAAAAGAGATGAATAGAATCTTTGTTATGGTCAACCAAGTTGGGGGCACTAGTGGTGCCCCATGGTGGGACAGTGAAAGGTGGTCAAAGGTGACCAACCATGTAGCATGGATGGAGCAGGTGGCTCTTGAACATACCAATACATGCACTGGACGGTTCGTGGTAGAGGCACACAAATCGAGGTGACCTCTGGTAATAGGTCTAGAGAATCAGTGTATTAGACATGAGACAATGGTCTCATAAAAAGACAGAGGACGGAAAACCGAACCCAGAGGTGTGAGGGGTGTCTCCAACAGACTCTAGATGACTCAAAATAGCAGCTAATGGTGCTGCCCCTAGTGCAGTGATGCATAGGGAAAAACTAGACCAAATGGGGGCCTATGGGTATGGAGCTATCTCAATGTACAATGTGCAATTCACATGGTGGTATGCAAATTGACGTGACTCCAGGAAGTATAATTGAGAGTCAGTAGAGAGGGAGGAAGTCTAGAAGGTAGTTTCTCGACTTAGGAGCTTTTCACACAATGGTGGCAACTTCCTATTCTTGTAGAGATTGATCCATACGTGAGCATGGAAAACCAGGGAGATACGGAGAGGCCTTGACCTCCAGGATAGGTCTCAGGACCTGATGGTATGCTAGCATGGTGGTAGCTATATCATACATGCGACATACTTTGTGCATGTGCAGATGTTGGACTGGACCCTCTAGTGGGCTACCAGCGGTGAAGGGGCAGGGATTATATCAACCTTCACACCTGAAAATGATGCAACAGAGTTCTACAATGGACTCACACAACTAGACGTGGAGCAACTATTAGAGGGGGTCACCTTATCATGGAAAAAGTGATGCAAAACAAAAAGGAAAGCTATGCTACAATGGTAGGCATGGTGAGTGACTTTAGGCATATAATCTCTTGAGTTAGAGCCCATTATGGGGATCCTTCAAGAGGTGGCCATCAGAGTCAGTGAACCGATATGCCCCCTTGTCGAGACATGGATGGATGGCATATGGGCCATACCACATGGAATCAAACTTCCATCTCCCTAACTTATCACGTGCTTGGTTATAGATGAGGACCAAATCACCCTGTCTAAATGTGTGAAAGTGGTTTCAGGAGTCAACATGGGACTTCAATCGAGTGTTGTCTACTTCCATCATTTGGGGAGTAGCACGATGGTCCTCATTGGTTTGTTTTAGCATAAGTAGGGGTTCTTCTAGAGGCGAAGTATCAGGTAGAAGTTCATCGACAAGGCGGGGTGACGAAATATGGCCTTCAATGGGAAGAACTGGTTCCACACCATAGACTAGGTGAAATGGGGTGAAACCGGTGGTGGTTTCAGATATCTCTCCATCATCGTGAAAGTGGTATTGGGATAGATCAGGTGGATCTTCCACGACTGACGAGGCGAAAGGGAAACTAGTGCTAGAGATCATGAAAATGGTATTGGTTGTGCTTTTGGTGGCCTTGCCCATAGTCTTTATTGGAGGAAGAGGGGAAGGCCTGGAGATGGGAGGAGTCTTTGATGGACCAAGAGGTAGGTGCAACATCATCTCATTTGGATGGATGGGAGTCAACACATCCTGGGGTCTCAGAGGTAGGGTAGGTGGTTCAAGGTACCACATAGGAACTCCTAGTGTGAAATCCTATAAGTTGCGGGTTGCCAAGACAAGCTTACTCACAATCCCAGATGGTAGGAAAAGGAAAAGGAAAAGAATCATGTTGATCAAGAATGAACCCCACTGGCTATCTGGTGACTGAGGTTGAGGTTGTGACTGAGGTTCAGACTGCGGATGGGGTTGTGGTTGTAGATGGAGCTGCAGCTGTGGTTGGTGCTACTGCTACAATTGGAGTTTAGGTGCAAAAATTCTAGATGAGAGCATGCAAAAATCTACAGTATCACTTGGTGTCGGTGGAGGTGACACAAAGGGGAAGGAAGCCATCATAGAGGTGTCAGTGAACAACCTAGGGCATACGTTCAACAATGATGGGGTGGCTGTGCTATCGATGGTAGGGATAATGATGGCTGGTGGCCCCCGTGGATCATGGTAAGTTAATTGATCCACTGTCACAATATTCTCATCAAGAGGGAACATCATAAGGTGGAACATGGTGGATGCCACAGATCTCATGGCGTACATGTAACTCCGTCCCAAGAGGATGTGATAGTCCAACTGTGCATTGACCACCTCTATGTCGATTAGGACTGTCTTCCTTGCTAAAGAGATGGGGACATGTGGAAGGATCCCTTGGGCTCTTGTGGGGTGGCCATCATAAGCACGTAGTGTAGTGGTGGATGGTTGCAGGATTGGGGACCCAAGTTTCTGCTAGACCAAGGTTGACATAACACAAGTGGATTCCCCCTCGTAAACAATGCATCGGTGTACGACCAAATTCCAAATGGACACCGAAATTTGGAAGGCAATGGTTGATGGCATCTGGGCCTCTCCGTTGTCCAAATCAAAAGTGATCAATTTGGAATCGGAGGGATCTACAGCACCGAGGTAAGCTAGTAAAGATTTCCGCTATGTTGGGCATGTTTTAAGCACCTCAAGAGTGGACATGGCCATGGGTGATTGGGGTAAATCGTCAACCATGTTACAATTGACTGCCACTATTATGGTGGTGTTGTTGGCGAGACGCTTGAAGGGGAGATGTGGAACTTTGGATGACCCATCCATGGGAGGGGGAAGAAGGTGAAGAGTAACGTTGGCAGTGTTGGATGCGGATGTTGCTGATGTGTCAATGATTTCAGTAGTGGACCCATATTGGTTCCTCCTATTCTGCAAGTTTACTACTTGAGTTGTTAGGGATAGCAGGTGATGAACTCCTTTCTCTGCGGGAGGGGGAGTAGGGGGGGCTGCGGGGGAAGGTTGGGGAAAAGGTGTGGTTGCTACCAATCCTTGGAGTGTTAACGGGTTCTGGAGCACCATAGGTGGAGGGCTTGGTGGTGCTAGATAGGGTTGTGTTTGGGCTGTCGCATTAGTGCCCTGCTAGACTTCATCCTAGAGGTATTTTTTGGTGCGTCCCATGAAAGGACATTCATGAGTGTAGTGCCTGTAGACACTGTATAGCTCACATGGATGGCTGGTCCGCTATTAGGGATTTTGCACCAGTTGGTTTGATTCAGTGTTCTTAGGAGGATTCAGCTATTGGCCGCCTCCTTGCAGTTGGTTGTTACCCCGATTTCTAGCTTGGTTATTTCTACCTTGCCCTTGTTGGTTATTTGGGGATGGTTGGTTGGGACGATTCTGCTAGGAAAAAACTTGTCCCAGGGGTGGTGGAGGAGCTAGTGTGGGGGCTGGAGCGGCTTGTGCTAGAGGTACATAGTAGAAGGGGGGAGTTGGTGTTACAAATCCAGTCATCTGTCCTGAATATTGTTGTGCCAGCCAAGTTGGTGCATGAACATGTTGTTGTGGCATGGGTTGTGCATACAAGGTTGTGGCTCCGGATTGAGACATCATCCTCGAATATTCAGGAGCTTGGTTTGGGTGGGAAACACTAGGGGTGTTTCTTGAGTGTGGTGGCATCATATGTGGTGTCACATGGTGTTGTGATTGATGGGAAACAAAGCCTATGATGCCATCTTTGCCATGGGATGCCCCTGGCGCATCACGGTAGGAAGTGTTCGCATGGGGAGTGTTTGGAATGATGGTATAAAGGTATCCATACTGAGCATAAATTAGATCAAACTACTGGGCCTTCAAGATGGCCTCCTCTTCGGATTGGGGAAGTTTGGATGTGAAGTCCTTTGCTATATGTGGTAGAAAAGTTTTTAGAAACCAATCTAGGAAGATTATGTCATCAAGCTGAATCTTGCACAAACTACGATGTCACCGCCACTCATGGATGTGGTCGGTTATGTGTGTCATAGTATTCTGGCGGTAAGATAGCAAGATTTCCACCCCTTTGTCATATTTTATGGGGAGTTGGAAATACTGCAGGAACATGAAGGCCAATGAGTTAAAATATGGGTATTTGGATTGAGGTAGCTCAATGTACCATTTGTATGCGGCACCTTTGAGGGTGTGTTGGAACAGCCTAAGTCTTATCGAATCATCTATGATGTTGTTGGATGAGCACCATAGGTGAAACATCATTATGTGGCTTTGGGGGCATTCCCCTGCCTTCCCTTCAAACTTCAGAATGTCTGATGGGAGTTTGGTTGGCATGGAAGGTCAATGGGATTGATGACAAATTGGGTCGTTGGTTAACCTGGCCAATTCAGGAAAGTTAAGGTGAGCCATTTAAGGGAGGTTAGACTCAAAGTTAGTGAATGAGGGATCAAAAATGGCACCGGGGTTTACGGGAATGTGATGGCCCTGTTTGACTGGGGGAACCTACGACTGACCTCCCGTGATGGGGATAGCTGACATAGTCATGGAAGGGACACTGCCCTCGGGTATGGCTAGTGGGATGAAGGGAGTAATTGGTATAGGTATGGGTCTACTACTATTGGTTAGATGACTTATAACAGTCTGTACAGCTGTGCTAGGACCACCGATAGGGATGTTGGTGATAATTTGAGGCATGGACATGGGTCCACTGCCAATCATCCCTCCGGAGAAGGGATCCAGGTTTGCACTAGCCATGGGGCTAGATGGTGCAATGTGCAAGTGAAGAAGGCTGTATGGCTTTTTGATGGTGAAGAAGGCTATCGAGAATGGTCTCAACGATGCTAGTTTAACAGTCCAAACTCAGGGGAATCCCCCCTGAGGTGAGAGGAGGAACGTGGTGGATCAGTGGTGTCTATCTGGTGGATCAAATAATGTAACCAGAAGTGAAGATCTAGACCCTGTTTTAATGGCTTCCTAGTGGATTTCAGGTGGTCTCTCGGTCACCAAGACTGCTAGAAGACAATGCTTGGCTTTTACCTCATAGGATTTACTAGTCAATCGGAAGGGGTCATTGGCTTGTTTCGCTTGGAAATTCCTCTCGTTGGCCAACTACTTTGGGGTTCCTGTGGTCCTCCTATAATGCGTTTTAGGGCATAGCCCAAGCACTTCCCATAGTTTATGGAAATTAGGGACTTATGTCCTCAGATTGCAAATTTTGACTTAGAGTAAATTCACTAATTTTAAGAGGTTCACTCTACGTCATTAATTGAGTTTGGTTGGATTAAGTGGTGTGGTTGTGTGCATTTTAAGTGTATGAGTATTGTTCATTTAACGCTACTTTATGCAATTGTGCGGTTGTGTGCATTTTAAGTGTATGAGTATTGTTCATTTAACGTTACTTTCTGCAATTATGTGGTTTAGTAGATGTCTTTGTTTTTTTGTTTAGATTGAACAATGGGAAACCTGTATATGGAAAAACTAGTGAAATAAAAAAGAACTGAAAATGAAATTGTGAACTAACAACCATGTACATTTTTCAAGTGACTACCCTATCCTTGTATATTCCTCTTAGACTAAGAAAGAGTGCTGGGCTCTCAACACAATGGGAAAAATCCCACCCGTAGATCCACAAGTCACTCTCCAAGTGCAAGGTTGGTCAATAGGGAGGACGTGAATGCCGTGAGACCCCCAACGGTCTTCACCCCCTCTACCATCCAAGTCACTTATTTTTAATGGTTTGGAGCAATGCCAATGATAAGTTCCTATTACTATAGTTTCTCAACCCTCCGTCTTATCTCAGAATACCCCGGAGGGTGATGACTGAGTAGAGGAGGAAGGCTTGTGCAAGGGGGTTTATTTCCACTTATTTTTTAAAACTAAAAAAATAACTGTGTAGAAATATAAATAAGTATTTAGGTAGACTTGAACTTGTAAATGGTTAACCACATACCCAGCCGAACTGAAAAACTACTTGCAGGAAAAGACAGGCTTCTGCATAGTGGTGATGGAGTCGCACTGACAGTCCGAACAACCAAAATAGACAACCCGAGATCCATATCACTCTTTTTGGGGCCAATGTGGTGAGAGGGTCACCTCTTTCAGCCCAGAATAGGTGAGGGGGTCACACTGTTAATCCTGAAATAGGTGACTCAGCTTAAAGAGGCAGTTCGCTCCTGTCAGGGGCAATGTGGTGAGGGGGTCACTCTCATAGGCTCAATTTGGGTGATGGGGTCACCCTTTTAGGCTCGAAAGTAGCGACCTGGACTGAAAATGAAACAATTTAAAAATTAGAGTTGAGAATGACCGACAGTAACTGGTACTGTGGATGAGTGGGCTCGGTTCGACCTCAAGGGGGCTCGAATAGTAACATAAATGGAAAGAAATGGAAAGAAACTTCTTAAACAAATACTTAAAAATATATAAAAACTAATCAAATCCAGGGATCCTGTGGGATCGACCTAGTATGGTCGCCAAACTGTAGCAAAGAAAAAACCCTGGATACGTGCAGAAGCACCTACCCTTCCATCTATAGGATGAAAGGGTAGAGTCTCTGTGAATCAATAAAAAGAAAACACCACAACACACTGTTAGAAACAAACAGAAGTAACCCTGGAATAAACCATTGGAAATAAATTAAGCATGAGCATCTATAGATTGCAAAATAAATAAGCATAAGACAAAACAATATACCTATCTATCTAGTTTGAAAGAGGGCCACCATGCCCTAACTCTGAAGCTGCCTCTCCATGTTGGAGACATTCACCATCATACACACTCATTTTGGTCAATTTGGCCTAGTTAAACCACTATCCTAAGTTTTATTGACTTAATTGACATCATAGGAGTGCTGGATGACATCAACTTGAGCACACCCATGCCTACCTTCAGTTAAGGAGGCTAACTTAGTCTTCTCCTACATTCGAGGAGGCTAACTGGAGCACTCCGGGGGTGATCTGAGTGTCATTAATGCCCCATATTGCTAACTGATGGTTACAATCAGTTAAACAGAGCAGTGAAGGCACCTTCCTTCATTAAATTGATTATTTATTAATTATTTAATGAACTAGAGTCAATAGAGGTGTCTCCAACCACTTCTGATGGCCAGTTACACTTCAGTTAACCTCATCAAGGTTCATTGGAGTCATTGATGCGCTACCACTTATTGGTTGGCTTGCAGTTACATGTGTCTAAGCTACTTTCAGTTAGACTCAGTCATTTATTGCACTCCGACTTCAGTTAGGGCTCAGTTGAGTCAATTAGGGTTTTTATCAGTAGTTAACTTGAGTGTTGACTGTGGCTTACATTCAGTTAAGCTAGACTCACTCATTCAATTCGAATGACCTCCTTGGGAATTTGAATTGCTTTGTCATTCATGCTTGTAGCATGATCATTGTATTGTATTACTCATTCTTTATTGATTATACAGAGCGTCTACTCATTTTGTAGCACTATTACACTATTTTCATGCCTTATTATCTTTAATTTCTTATGAGACTATGTTTTAGTCCCTAGATTACTGTGACAGATTAATATGGTATCAGAGCTCATGGTAGGATGAAGCTTAGATCTCTCAAAAACAAGGTTTTTGACAGATCTTGCATGAAAATTGAGTAATAGCTCAAAACTCCAGCACTGCACCAGAAGCCAAGGCTTACCACTTAATACCCCAAGTAAGGAACTTGTTGATCAAGCTAGCTTGATTGACTATGCTGGGTGTGATGAAAGACTAAAATGTGCAGGCTGTCCGACCTTACATTGCCCTTTTTGTTGTGATTTTTAGGTTTTTAATAGGTGAAAGCATTCGCTCCAACAGATTCAGATGGCTTCTTCCATAGATATTTTGACTCCGTTCAATTTCCACTCAAGGAAAGGAGACATGGAGATCCAGCTATGTGCTAGAGGACTCTATAGGGTCACTATGGACACTTAAGAAGAGCCTGCTTCTATGATAGACAAAGCTATATTCTTAAATAAGAAGGATGAAGCATTCGGATTCTTGTGCCTCTCTGTTTCCCAGGATCTTCTTTTCCATCTTTCAGGATTGAAGACTCCAAAGGAAATTTGGGACAAATTGGAAACCCTACATGGAAAGTAGGATGATTTGAGAGTTTACCAGCTTGAAAATGAATTGATGTCTCTCCAGCCTTCCAATTTCGAGACCTTGAATGACTTTTTCACAAGCTTCAAGCACATTGTCTTACTGTTGAAGCAATGCAAAGTGGAGAAGGAGTATGATCAGATCATTCTCACCATACTCTCTAAAATTGGAGCTGATTAATCAATTTTTTTCTCTACATTCTGTGCGGGGAATCTCATAACCCCTGGATGGAAGATGCCTACACTCAATGCCTTTATTGAGTCCCTAACAAGTGAACATGATAAGCTTGTCTAGATGGGGATTATCAGATCCTCCCATGATCAATCCCTCCATGTCTCAGGGCCCAAAGATCTGAAGAGTAAAGGAAAGCAGTAGAAGAACCCAAAAACTAAATTTGAAGCTCCTAAGCCTAAAGTTTAAAACCAGCAGCATGATGAGTCTTCCGGCTCAAAGAAGAACAAAGGAAAAGGGTATCATGGAAAGGAAAAAGTCAAGTGTTCATACTGCGGGAAGGGTTTCCATCTTGAAAATGCCTGCATGAAGAATAATCTTGATGAAGATACCTCTCTCCTTGAGAGAAATCACATCAATATTCTGGAAATATTTCGAAGGAGAGATCAACAAGATCGGGAACCACAACATGAAAGAGGTCATGCCCTCATGGCAAGCACTTTGAAGTCCAAAGCACTCTTGATTGATTATGGAGCTTTGAACCACATGATGGCTGAAAGAGACTCCTTCTCATCCTTGGAGACCAGAAAATCCATCCCCATCCACATGGGAGATGACTCCACCATCATTTCAGAAGGACAATGTATGGTTGATCTTGAGAATGGCTCTTTTTGAAATGTTTTGTATGTATTGTCTCTAGCATCAAATATCCTTAGTGTCTATCAGATGACACACACAATAGTGCCTAAGAGAGTATCTTTCAGCCCAAATGATGTTGAGATAACAGAAATTGCATCCGGGAAACTTGTTTCCAAAGGCCTTGCAAACCATCATGCAAAAACCTATGAGTTTTCCCACTCTGTGGTGGACGCAAAGCCCACCGCACTGCTAACTCATGGAAATGAAGTTAGTAGGATATGGCATGAGAGGTTTGGCCATCTCAATTTCAAATAATTGCAGAAATTACAGAAAAAATCCATGGTTGAAGGCCTCCCAGTCATCAAGGCAACCACTGGAATTTGCAAGGGCTATGTGGTTGGAAAGCACCCTGAGCACAAGTTCGATCGGGGGAAGGAAAACCGAGCTACATGCATCTTGGGGCTGATACATTCTGATATCAGTGGTCCAATTCCTATCACATCCATGAATGGATCAAGGTATCTTCTGAATTTTATTGATGATTTTTGAAGGTACACATGGGTCTACTTTCTCAAAAAGAAGTTTGAAGTATGTGAAAAATTCACTGAACTGAAGGCCTTGATCAAGAATGCCTCTGGGCTTAAGATCAAGATCTTGAGATATGATAATGGAGGGGAGTATTTCAGTAATGAGTTGCTTGAAATATGCTCCCAAATTGGTATTTAGGTACAACATTCAATTCCCTACACTCCCCAGCAGAACGGTGTAGCGGAAAGGAAGAATCGGTCTCTCAAGGAGATGACCACCTGTATGTTGGAATCAAAGAAGTTGGATGCAAATTTGTGGGATGAAGCCATGAATGCTATAGAATATATTTAGAATAGAGTGCCACACTCATACATGAAATGGAATACCCCTTTCGAAGCATACTTTGGACACAAGCCGGATGTGTCGAACCTGCGGGTGTTTGGGTCCACTGCATGGGCTCGAATTCCACTTGATAAAAGAAGGGCTTTGCAACCACAAAGCATAGAATGTCTGTTTATTGGGTATCCTGATGAATAAATTTTTTTCAAGCTGCTAGATATCAAAACAAAATAGATCATCATTGAAATAAGTGTCAAGTTCGATAAGCCTCTTCAGGAAGTGGAACTAGTGAAGGAGAAAACTGCTGAATTTCCTTCCTATTCTACTGAATATTTGGATGATGAAATTGGGGGTGATGGCCCTGATTTGGATCCTCTGATTTCTGATATCAATGTACAAAAAAAATCAGATACTGAATCAGAACCTAAAGTACAGAATCATCTTCCCACATGGGCCCGACAGACACTCTCCTCCGCAGGATATAACATTGGAAATCCGGATGATCCAAGGAGAACTCGGTCTGATCTCCAAAGAGCAGGTATTGCGCTCTCTTGTCCTGATAATTTGCTATCCAAAATTTTTTATTTGATGATTAGTTCGGACCCAAAATCCTACTACCATGCTCGGAAGGATCCGAGATGGCAAGTTTCCATGGATGAAGAGATGAATTCTCTTCAGAAAAACACTACTTGGGAACTAGTTTCTCTTCCTCCAGGATGGAAATTGGTTCAATGAAAGTGGGTGTTTCAGACCAAGTTTGTTGCTGATGGAAGAACTTGAAAATATAAGGAAATTCTGGTGGAAAAATGTTTCTCTCAGGTCCAGGGTGTGGACTGTCATGAGACTTTTGCACCGGTTGCAAAAATGGACTCCATCTGCCTAGTTTTGGCAATTTCAGCATCTAAGCACTAGGAAGTGCATCATATGGATGTTAAGTCAAGCTTTCTGCATGGAGATATTAACGAGGAGATATACATGAATCAACATAAGGGCTACATCTCTGATCCATATTTGTTTTGTAAGCTAAATAAGTCACTATACGGGTTAAAACAGGCCCCAAGAGAGTGGTATTCCAAGATGGATGCCTTTCTTCTCTCGCAAAAATTCCAAAGGTGTATATTAGATCCAAATGTGTATATAAAGCAGTCTGATGGTAATTTGATTATTGTTGTTTTATATGTTGATGACTTACTGATCATAGGTAGCACAGTTGCTTCTATTTCAGCCATCAAAACTGCTCTCCACAATGCATTTGAAATGAGCGATTTGGGGCTCTTAAAACAATTTTTGGGGCTCGAAATTGAGCAAAATTATGATGGGATAATGGTCACTCAGTACAAATACATATCAGAACTGTTATTCAAGTTTAGCATGGCCACATGTAGGGCTAAACCATTCCCTTTCCTTTCAGGGATCAGCCTTGAAGAAGGAAAAAGCACACCTCCCATGGACTGCACTATTTATCGACAGCTGATTGGTAGCTTGTTGTACTTGACACATTCTAGGCATGATATCTATTATGCCATGAATGCTGTATCAAGATACATGTAGCAGCCCCATGATATTCATTGGAAGGAAGTGAAGAGGATCCTCTAGTATATTCAGGGAACCAGGACCTACAGCATTCACTATGCTGCAGACTCCAAGCTAGAGCTGGTTGGATACACAGATTCCGATTGGGTGGGTGATTTTATTGATTAGAATTATACTTCTGGATATGTATTCATGTTTGGTGGTGGCCCCATTTTCTGTTCTAGAAAAAAGTAGGCAGCCATAGCATTATCTTCAGTAAAGGCTGAGTATCGAGGAGTGGTGAATGCTTGCATCCAAGCAGTTTAGTTGCAAGCCATTCTTTCAGAGTTTGATCTTGGTAGTACTTTGTCCACTGTCCTCTTTTGTGACAATCAAAGTGCTATTAATATATCCATAGATCCAGTTACCACGCAGAGGACCAAGCATGTAGAGATACACATGCACTAGTATATCATAGAGCTAGTGCATGACAAGACCATCATTATGCAATACTGCTCGACTGATGAGCAGATTGCAAACATCTTAACCAAGAGATTTTTAGAAAATAAGTTCACTTACCTCCGTTCACTATTGGGGGTGAGTCCATCAGGGTGATCAGACTACTTTCAGTGTTCAGCTTGAGGGGGGGTTTTTCCCACTGGTTTTTCCCTCTTTTCCTCACTTAGTTTTTTTTTGAGCATTGTTTTAGTTTCAGTATTGTACATGGTGACCTATGGCCTTAGTTGTCAGGGCCCTAGCATTTTTATGCATTTATGTTTTCTACTCCTCCTGAGTATAGCTTAAGGGGGGGCGTTGGAGACATTCACCACCATACACACTCATTTTGGTCAATTTGGCCTAGTTAAACCACTATCCTAAGTTTTATTGACTTAATTGACATCAGAGGAGCACTGGATGACATCATCTTGAGCATACCCACGACTACCTGCAGTCAAGGAGGATAAATTAGCCTTCTCCTACATTCGGGGAGGCTAACTGGAGCACTTCGGGGGTGATTTGAGTGTCATTAATGCCCCATATTGCTAAGTGATGGTTACAATAATTTAAATGGAGCAGTGAAGGTGCCTTCCTTCATTAAATTGGATATTTATTAATTATTTAATGAACTGGATTCAATAGAGGTGTCTCCAACCACTTCTGATGGTTAGTTACACTTTAGTTAACCTCATCGGGGTTCATAGGAGTCATTGATGCGCTACCACTTGTTGGTTGGCTTGCAGTGACATGTGTATGAGCTACTTTCAGTTAGACTCAGTCATTTATTGCACTCTGACTTCAGTTAGGGCTCAGTTGAGTCAATTAGGGTTTTGATCAGTGGTTAACTTGAGTGTTGACTATGGCTTACATTTAGTTAAGCTAGACTCACTCATTCAATTCGAATGACCTCCTTGGGAATTCAAATTGCTTTGTCATTCATGCTTGCAGCATGATCATTGTATTGTATTACTCATTCTTTATTGATTATACAGAGCAACTACTCATTTTGTAGCATTGTTACACCATTTTCATGCCTTATTGTCGTTAATCTCTTATGAGACTGTGTTTTAGTCCCCAGATTACTATGACAGATTAATACTCCACATGATGGGAATAGGTGGATCTATGTATCAACATACCAAGGGAATGGGAATTAGCAAATGGAGGGATGGAGCTATGAGGGATGAATAGCTTGAGAGTGAAAGGGCTCTCAAGGTACTCATGCGGGAATTATAACGACAAGGAGAAATAGGAGTCTCTTTGATGGTGACCCCCACCCCTCCTTTTATAGTTTTTTTCTGTACTTAGGAATTTTAGCCCTTGGTTAGGGTTTTGGGCCCTTCCTAGGGTTTTAAGCCCCTTTTTCTTATTTCGCATCTCCTTTTGGGGAATTTAAGCCCTTTTAGGTATTTTAGCCCCTTTTTGGTCCTTTAAACCCATTTGTGAGCCTTTTGGCTCCTTGGTGAGCTATTTTGGCTCTTTTGGGGTTTTTTAAGCCCCTTTCTAATTATTTTTGAGCCTTTGGGAGAAAAACATAGCCTAAAGATGGGTGTAGGGATCAAATGGGTTAAGCGATAGATGTCTGCAAATGGTGTAGGCTAGACAGAGCATTGTAAGCAAATTTTTACGTTAACATTTATAAGATTGAATGAGTGAATGCTAGACGGTGTTTTCATAGTTTTGAGAGTCTGAAAACTCCAAAGAAGACTATAGGGGGGTGTTTTTTTCCGTAAATTTAGTCTCCTAAGTCCGAAAAAGTGTAAAAAAATACAGAGGAAAACTCTCTTATCCCAGGTGAACTAAGGTATGTATTTTTTGTAGTTAGTCAGCAAGGTCCAAAAAAGGGGTAAACTATCACCTGACCAACGCATCTTTAGAAGCGACATGTAGCCTGAGTTTAACGAGTGTGAAGGAAGGCGAGATCACTCCGTAAGATCCATTTGATTACGAGAAATGGGGCTTACAACAGTAAACTCGACGCTTTATTCTTTATGTTTTCTTGTTATAGTGGATTTCACCACACTAGGTGAATCACACATTGTATGGCCTTCCCCTGTCTCACTGCAGACTCATTAGCCACTATGGACCACTTTTCTTATGTTTTTAGGGATGGTCAAGGATACATCAAAAGACAAAAAGTGGTCCATAGGGGCTAATGAGTCTGCAGCGGGATAGGGGAAGGCCATGCAATGTGTGATTCACCTAGTGTGGTGAAATCCGATATGTTATAGCGGATTTCACCACACTAGGTGAACCACACATTGTATGGCCTTCCCTTGTCCCACTGCAGACTCATTAGCCCCTATGGACCACTTTTTGTCTTTTGATGTATCCTTGACCATCCCTAAAAACATAAGAAAGTGATATACATGGATTTTTCCCCGATAACCGCGTACATACGCGGATATTCCCACTATAGTCGTGTACATCGGGATGTGTACATAATCCAAATACTTTTGGAGCTTTCCTTGACTTGGATCCGACTCATATGACTCCTGGCCTTCCATATGCCTTGAGATCACACGGATTTAACCTTTCAGTATCCCTTTGAAAAGCTATATAAGGAACCCATTGAGACATTGAAAGGATAAGAGAGAATTGAGAGTAATGAAACTATAGTCCATTATTGCCAGAACTATACTTGAGTCTGCATCCCTTTGTCCCTTGGAGCATTGTTGTGTTCTTCCCAAGCTTGCCTTTTGCTAGTAAGCTTGCTATCGAAGTGATGGAGGATTGAGGTGGTGGAGGCCCAATTGGGGGATTCAATTTCTCCAGTTCGCAGACGTGCCGTCAGAGGTTGTCACTTGTAATATCTGATTCATATTAATAGAAATATTTTTTCCTGTCCAGTAATGTGTATTTGAATGAATATTGTATCCATTGGAACATGTCAAATGCTTTTACATTATTCATTATATATGCTAGAATAGATCTAACACCATGAAATATAGTATGCTTGTATTGTTTACTTGTTGTTGAGGACGTGCTATAACAATTCAAGTTGAAGATTGGAAATCTCAACGGGGATCTACTTCAACCGTCCGGAATAAGGTACGAGGTTCGATCCTTTAGTGTTAGATATTTTATTTCTATTGCATATTGGGAAAGATTGATTTCTGGAGTCTAGCTGTCTGTTGTGGTACCCCAAGCCATAGGAATTTCTCTCCGTAACAGAATTGGCGACTCCGCTAGGGAGTTCCTAGTAATTGTCCTTTGGGGGTTGATTTCTTGTCATTCAATGTATTTGAATTGCTCTCTCTCTCTTGTTTCTGTGTCAGGTATGGGGGCATGTATGCCTAGTAGAGCCTGATTGGTGTGAATTTAGTCTCAGCCTGTCTGTTTACCTCGAATTTGTGCATCTTTTTCTTCCTATATGCGGGTTTGTCACTTACAGTCGCGTATACATGCGGGTTCCTCTGGGATTTCCGCGTATACACGCGAGTTTACTGCGCACAGTCGCGTATACCATGGTTTTTACCTTTTTGTGGAAGATAGTGGATTGCTGGGTGAATTCTGTTAGTTGTTGAGTCTCCTTTGGCACTGCCTGAGTCTATTAATACCTCTCTTTCTGACCAGAAACGTTTTTTTAGCCTAAATTTTTTCTTTTAGGAAAGTTCTTGTCCTGGCATCTTTGATTTTTTGTTTGAGATTAGTGCATTAGAGTCCTTTTACCTTAGTGCTTTGCTGGAATGTTGTTTATGTGTGCTTGCAGAGTCTGGGGTGGGTAGAATCATTCTTTTGCTTTTTGTATCTCTTTATTTTCAAAAAATCCAAAAACATTTGCTTATCATCATGCATTGCATTTTGCATTTTGCATTGTACTTGCACTAGATCTAGATTTGCTTTGGAGTAATAGTTAGGACTTCATATAGGAAAATTGCATTTAGCATTTGAAGAAGAAATTGTGCATTACACGTAGTAAGCATACCCTGTTTTCATGGACACAATGCATTTGCATTGATTGTTAGGTGTGCATTTTGCTTATTGTTGCGTCATAACACCATTAGTTGCATGACCATATCCTATTTTTGAGTAATAAAGCCAACTATAATCAACGCTAATTAAAATGAATTACACTCTTTTCTTTTCTAGGGTGCACCAACAAGCTTAGGTTTTAGGATCTTGGAATAGTTCATTGAAAGTTAATTCTCCAAGATCACTAAACAACAACAACTAGGTGTCTATCCAGGGAGTGTGTGAAATCCTTGGTATAACCGGCGTTCTCAGGAAGCTCCTCTCAAAAGGGAGTCAAGCACTAGGCAGTGTGAGCGGTTTTTGATTGGGATAACCCTTGGTCGGTAACTGTGTAGCACCGGCGATATAGCCAGGATTGTATTCGTATCTGGGGGCTCTTTCAGGAGTTTCGGGCTTTGCTACCCTGCCCATACGGTCAATCCCTCCTGCGACTGTCCGCCTGAGCGTTGATTATATTGAGGTGACCTTAGTGACCTTACCTAGGATATTGAGGGGGTACGTGTAGAGGTTATTCTGCATGTGTCCCGGCTAGGTTGGGGTCGGACAACATAGTCGCTTTACGCGTTGAAACTGAGGGCCACAATAATTGGTTTCGAACCTCTGCTTATGGTGACAAGGGCCTCTCAAGACTCTCCTAGGCGAGACATACCAGCCACATTCGGGAGCTCACTTATCCAGCCCTTGTTTGCTTGCATTTGGCTTTAGATTTTTAGTGATTGCTCTGTGCACGCTAGTTGGCCTAGGGTTGACGTAAATAGAGAGTCTTTGCTATTTTTTGAGTCATTGTGGATTCGAGTGCGGTTCCGCGCCGTTCTCATCGGTTAGCAGGACTTCCACCTTCCACTTCTCCTCCTCCTTTGGGAGAGGGGCCTAGACTGTCCAGGCGGACTATGTCACACATTGATTCACACACCATGGGAGATCATTCAGAGGATACATCTGAGCCACCTCCTCCCATTCGTATTGACGATGGGGAACTTACTCCTACATACGATCCTTCACCTGACCTAGCTGAGATCGGTCCTGTTATTTCCCAGATAGGAACTTTGCATGATAGACCTACTCACCCTAGGGCAGATTCCCCATTGACATGGTACCGGTATGGAATGCCGGATGATGCCGAGACTCACTTTGACCCTCCTACCACTAGCTACAGTAGTTATGTTACGACTGGTTTTCCTATGCACTATTTGACATTTCATGTCGAGTCTAACTTTGAGCCTAGCACTATGCGTGGGGGCAATCCCATGCCTTACCTTGCGGAGAGGTTTGGGAGTACTAGTCACATTGCACCTTCCATCCCAGTGGTGGAAGCTCCATCTTATATACCTCCTAGGTCTAGAGTTAGTGATCCGATAGGGATACCAGGTTCCAGATGAGTGACGATAGGCACTAGTACATACCTTCTTACAGAGATTCCTTCATCCTCACTTTCGAGTTCTTCAAATGTAAACCCTCCACCTTACTCACGTGGTCCTTCAAGTCGGCACGTAGCTACGAGTCAGATCTATACTGCGAGTACTAGACCAATTGTGTCTCAAGCCTACATACCACCCGTGGTTTCGGGAGGTTATGTTCATGTTTCTAGAGGTCAGATTGCTACTTCCACGACATATATCCATACTTCCGGTATGTATATTCCTACTTCTGGAATGTATGTCCCTACCTATGGAGTGTCTCATGGGACATCACAAGCGGTGACCTATGGACCCTATTATGGGACGCAGTATCGATAGATTTCTCCACCTTATGGAGGCGGGTATTCACAACCTACTTACTCTCCTAATTACGACTTTGTAGCTCCTACTAGTCAAGGTCCACCTCATTATGGTACTTCCACGCCACCCTATACGGGTCATACAGGAGGAGGTCACTATGGCCAAGGTCATGGTGGTAATCAATCCTATATGAACCAGGGAGCAGTCCATAGGCCTCATCATCCTAGGCTCCCTTTCCTCACGACACTCAATCTACCTGACTTATCGAGACTTATGAACGATCCTCTGGCTCATGACCCAGCTTGGCCGGCTATCCCTACCAAGATTTCTTCGGACATACCCAAGTTCGAAGGCAAACCATGAGAATATCTGAGTGAACACGTTACAACATTCCACCTATGGTGCTCTTCCAATTCATTGCATCAGGACTCAGTCCGTTTGAGACTATTTCAACGCACCCTTACAGCGCCTGCGGTGAAATGGTATATAGAGTTACCTAGGGGTGCCTTTACTTTGTTCGACGACCTTGCGATGACTTTCCTTAATCACTTCCAGCTACCAGTACGCTATGATGTTGGTACTGAACTCTTGTCAACATTTCGGCAAGATAAACCCACCCATATTTCTGATCATATTCAGGAGTGGCGTAGACAGAAGAGATTAATTAAAGCCTTTATACCGCTGGAGTTCCTCCTTGAGTGGTTCCTCAAATATTTATTGCCATATATCGCGAAGGATGTTTCCACATCCCGAGTGCAGAATGAGGAACAAGCCATATTTAGGGCGCAGGAACTAGACTTGATCTATGCTCAGTCTGGTTTGTTATATGAGATTATACCTAATGCTCCTCGTTCTAGTTTCAATCCCAAGGTCAAACCTGGACCACATGCCGACGGCATTGTGGGTAGTGCAAGTAAGAAACCTGCAGGTTCAGTTGTGAAACAAGTTGCTCAGTTGTCTATCAACCAATCTGCCCAAACGACGAATGTACTTGCTATGCAGTCGTCCGACCAGAAGGGTAACCAGCAACCTGGACGGAATAGAAAAAAGGGTAAAAACAATAATAATAAAAAGGGTGGGAATAAGAATGAGAATGCCAATAATAATGACAAGAATGGTAAAAATGATGGGGGGGACAAGCAGAATAAACGTAAGGTTAAGTTTCCTTGCAAGCTATGTAAGGATGATCACCTCACTTACTTGTGCCCTAGAATGGATGAAGCTTCGAAGTTCATAGCATAGGGCCCAGCTGTGTTAACGAACCCTTTATCGCATAACCAGAATATGAACTCGAAGTCCCATGATCAATCTAGTGATGAAGATCCAGTTGAAACTAGTGGTTGTGGGTGCATTAATATGGTCCGTGCTGCGAAAGTTGTGACGCGTGCGAAAGATTATACTTCGTCACAACCCAACCTAGGCAAAGAACCTGATCCACCAGGAACTCCTTTGCGCATTGAGAAACCTACGAATAAACCTGAGGCTGCACCTCGCATTCCTAAGGGGGTACTTAAGCATTTGGGGCATAACCCAAATGCCCGAGCCGCCCAGAATTATTCAGTTGTCGAGGACTTGGGCCATACTCCTTGTGTGATGTCTGCATTGGAAGTGCTTCAGAGTTGTCCATCGCAAAGGAAGGCTTTGATTTTTGCTCTTGGTGTGAATGGTGATGATTCTTCCTCAGTGATAAAATTTGAAACCACAGGACATCAACCTCGCTTGCCCTACTATGTGTCCCTTTTGGTGCATGTAGAATGTCTTAATATGATCGTCAAGCGCACTGTGATTGACGAGGGTGCTGCTGCTTTTATGATGTCTTTGTCTTGTTGGAAGGGTCTTGGTTCTCCTGAGTTGTCAAAGTCTACGACCATGTTAACTGATTTTGATGGGAGATCTTTTATGCCGCACGATATCCTTCCTTCCCTTAAAGTCCATTTGGGAGGGAAGACTGTTGCGATAGAGGTTGAGGTGGTTGATGCACCCCTTGACTACAATATCTTACTAGGAAGGAACTAGATGTATAGTATGCAAGCCGTTGCGTCTTTCGTGTTTCACGTTGTATGCTTTCCTCATAATGGGAAGATTGTAATGATTGATCAAATGGAATTCAAGAATCCGCCTGTTACTGCATCTTCAGAAGCTTCGGTTCCGAAAGTTGAACATTCCCAGCTGGCAACTGGGAGTGTGGGTGTAGGCATGTATCCATCCCTCATGGGAACCTTTAGTTGTCCTGCACCCATCCTCATGATAGGATCTAGTTTCGATGGTGCTTTGACATCTACAAGATCGGTGCCTTTTCGCACAAGTCATATGGGCGATCCTTGGATTCTTCCTTCACCGAGCCCTTCGAGTGAGGCCATTGAGATGAGCGTGCCGTTGCCTGCAGTCATGATAGCTTACCAAGCTAATCTCTAGTTTGTTGCATAGCCTTGTTCTTCCTATTCACGGATAGAGGAGGAAGACCCCTATGTGCTGCCGGCATGGGCAGTACAGTCTTCTCATGCCCACGACTGCCTTGATATGGTTTTCCCTTCAGATGAAGTGATCATCGAGGCTATGTCAGGAGTTGAGCCACCATGGGAGGAACTTCATCATAGATCATACTTCCTTCCAGAGCTTGACCTTTTGGAGCATGAGGATTATAGGGAGATTCTTAGTCAGAAAGTTGGTAGACCCATGATTCCATTAAGCTCTCCTGGTCAGATGGCTGATGGAAACATGGAAAACATATCGTCAACTATCCCTATCAACATTTCTCGCAATCTTGGTACAATTGAGAATGTCTACATTGGGGCGGATTGTTCCCAAGATGAGATTCGGGAGTATACTGAGCTGTTCAAGGAATTCCGTGATGTTTTTGCTTGGTCTTACGATGAGATGCCAGGGATTGACCCTCGAATTGTCGAACATGAGATTAAGACTTACCCCAATGCTAAGCCTGTTCGACAGCGTTTATGCGCGGTAAATCCTAGGAAAGCACCCGCCACAAAGGAAGAGATAGAGAAGCTATTGAAAGCTGGTTTCATCTATCCCATTCCCCTGACGGAGTGGGTTTCAAACCCCGTTCCGGTGGATAAGAAGCAGGGAGCGATCCGTATATGCACTGATTTCCATGATTTAAATCGTGCCTGTCCTAAGGATAACTTCCCCACACCGTTTATAGATCAGATTTTGGATGAGTGTGCGGGTAGCGAGGTGTTCTCCTTTATGGACGGCTTTTCCGGATATAATCAGATCCAAATTAAACCCGAGGACCAACACAAGACCGCATTTATTTGTCCTTGGGGAACGCTTGTGTATCGAAAAATGCCTTTCGGCCTTAAAAACGCCGGAGCTACGTTTCAGCGGGCGATGACCTTGATTTTCCACGATCTCAAGTCCATTATTGAAGTATTTTTGGATGACCTCGCTGCTCATTATCGCATGAGGATGCGTCATTCTTATCACTTGAGATTGGTGTTCGAAAGATTCCGCCACTATGCTGTTAGATTAAACCCTCATAAGTGCATCTTTTGCGTGAAATCAGGTCATTTGTTAGGATTTATCGTTTCGAAAGAGGGTATAAGAGTCGACCCTTTGAAGGTGGAGGCAATACTTCAGTTGTCTCCCCCACGAAATATTCGTCATCTTCAGTGTTTGCAGGGCATGGCAAACTTCCTACGAAGATTTGTTGTCAATTTTTCCAATTTGACTAGAGGTTTCATGCGTCTCCTGAAGAAGGATACTCCCTTTGAATGGGATGAGTGAGCCCAGGAGTCCTTCGATGCACTTAAGCGAGCCCTAGCATCGGCCCCGGTGATTAGTCCTCCGGATTATAGCCGTGATTTCCTATTATATGTGGCCGCGTCTTTAGAGACAATTGGTATGGTTTTGGTTCAAGAGGATGAGGAGCCCCAGGAGCATGTCATATATTATCTGAGATGAAACCTTATTGACGCAGAGATTCGGTATTCTCATGTCGAGAAGCTTGCCTTAGCTAACGTACATGCGGTGCAGCATTTGAGACATTATATTCTCCTTCATCAGACCTTGGTTGTTTCCCATGCCAATCCGTTTCAATTTGTCCTCACACGTAGGATGATTGGGGGAAAATATAATAAATGGATTGTCATCCTGCAAGAGTTTGATCTCGAATTTGTTTCGGCAAAATCGAAGAAATATTTAATCTTTGCAGAGCTCATATCGTATTTTTCGAGCGAGGCTGAGGAGTTGGTATGTGAAGATACATTCATTGATGAACACATTTTCTTAATATCAATGGCTGACCCATGGTACGGGGATATCATAGTATATCTGCAAACGCAGAGGACCCCTACTCACCTCTCGCGAGATGAACGACGACGATTACGTCACGTCTCCAAGAACTACCTCATAGTGGACAATACTTTGTACCGCCATGGAGTAGATTCCCTTTTACGACGTTGTTTAACTCATGATGAGGCTGAGGTAGTGCTTAATGATTGCCATGGAGGGGCATGTGGTGGTCATTTATCTGGGATTTCTACAGCTCAAAAGATTTTGAGAGCAGGTTATTTCTGGCCATTGATCTTCAAGGATTGTATTGAAGCGGTCAAGAGGTGCCACCCTTGCCAGGTGTTCGCATGTAATATGTGCTCGAAGCCTGCCCTGTTACACCCTATTATCACCGCCAGTCCCTTCACCAAATGGGGGATCGATTTTATGGATTGCAACCCAGCTTCGGTTGGGGGGAACCATCATATCATAGTGGCTGTTGATTACTTCACGAAATGGGTTGAGGCAATGCCTACAGTAAAATTCGACGGTGAGACAGCCGCTCACTTCGTATTCAACCAAATCATTTCTCGGTTTTGGATTCCGAGAGAGCTTGTCACTGACCATGGCTCGCATTTTTAGAACCGTATGATGGAAGAGTTGGCATCCAAGTTAGGGTATAAGCAAGAGCACTCCTCTTCTTACTATCCTCAAGCGAATGGACAGGTTGAAGTAGTGAATAAATCACTTAAGTCCATTCTCCAACGAACCATCGCACAAAGCAAGACGAATTGGCATATTATGTTGTACCCTGCTTTGTGGGCATATCGAACCGCGGTAAAGACTGCCACTGGTTTTTCTCCATATCAGCTTGTTCATGGAGTGGAGTCGATATTGCTGGTTGAATGTGAGATTCCTTCGTTGAATTTAGCCGTGGAACTCTTACCAGACACTTCGCCCTTGGAGGAGCGTTTGGTTCACCTTGAACAACTCGATGAGCAGCGTAGAGATGCCTTGGTGACTCTAGAGGTTAATAAGCGTCGCGTAAAGGCCCAATACGATAAGTCTGTCTGTCCGAGAGTGTTTAGTGAGGGATACTTGGTCCTTTTGTGGGATCAATCGAAAGAACCCTTGGGGGTAGGGAAGTTCAATCCTATGTGGCGTGGTCCTTACGTGGTCAAACGTGTGTTAGAGAAGGGTGCCTACGAGTTAGTGGATTACGAAGGGACGGCCTTGACGGAGCCTAGAAATGGGCTCTATCTCAAAAAATACTATGCATGATCTTTAGCTAAGGCTACTTGTTGTATATTATTGTACAACTTTTTTTGCATAGTTAGGTCTTGTTTATCGTGATCGGGTTTGTGATTAGTTTCCATTTCTTATGGCAGATGTCAATGGAATCTTCCACCTACATAGGATTCGCGGATGGTGCAAGCCGTCACACTCAACACTCAGCCTCAGCTGCTTGGGTGATTTATACTCCTATGGGTCGAGTACTGTCTTCAGGAGGTGTATGTCTACGGCCATCTTCCAACAATGTTGCTGAATATAGTGCCGTTATCGAGCTTCTACGGGATGCCATTTTGCATGGTGTTCTCTCTCTTGAGGTACGTCTTGATTTAGAGTAAGTAGTGTCACAGCTCAATGGTTTGTACCATGTTAGAGATCCGACGTTATTGAGGAGATTCTTACGTGTGAGATTGTTAGAACGGCAATTTGAGAGTATAACATATATACACATTCCAAGAAATTATAATCAAATTGATGACTCATATGCTAACTACGTGTTAGATTGGCATTTGTTTCATTCATCATAAATTAATCATAAACACAATTTTTACACATGTAAATAAATAAACCGATCACCATAAAACTTTTTTATATATAAAAAATGTGGTAATACATAGTGTCATAATACAAAATTGGGGCTTTGAAAGCCTCCATCATATACACGGTAGTACAAAATAGATACACTCC
The DNA here is from genome assembly GCA_001517045.1 of Pseudotsuga menziesii. Lineage (NCBI taxonomy): Eukaryota > Viridiplantae > Streptophyta > Pinopsida > Pinales > Pinaceae > Pseudotsuga > Pseudotsuga menziesii. The sequence goes on along the minus strand of LPNX011163810.1, from coordinate 34,758 downwards.
TAGGTGTCTAGTCCTGTGGAGGTGGAAAAGGGTTGTGATCATGATATGTCACCATGGCTCTAGCTAGCCGCCGAAATAAATGCACCCATGCGCGTGGTACACCCACCACCTGTCTCTGCATAGCCTCAGGAAAGTCCTCGACTTGCACCATGGGAATCCTATGAGTCAGTCGCACGAAGTTGGTATGGATGCTTTGGAGCGTTCGCTCTGCATCCACACCGATGATATCGTCTCCTATTCCCCTCTGTCTATGACGTGAAAAGCCCTCTGGTCGCCGTGGTCCCACATCTGCACATGAATAGTAGATGTCATTATGTATTGTCACCCAAAACCATGTCTTTTTGATTCCTTTAATCAAGAAAACACAAAAAAAATTAAATATTTCAAAATTTTTAAAAAGAGTAAGGGTCGAGATTCATTACCTATGTCTCCATATGCTGATCCTGGTGGTAATGGCATGTCCGGGTCCCCCCGAAAATCTATCCCTACATAGGGGTAGTCATCTATGGCAACAATCTGTCGTCGCCACCATGGAAAAAAGTCTGCTGGATAAGGGTTGGCCACCCTACCACCCCCCAGTTTGCGCATCGCATCTTCCCAACGTTGTTGGGCCGGATCTCGAACCCCGTGGAGAGGAACATCCACTCTAGGGCTCAATCCTGGAACACGCTCGAAGAAAAACATGCTCAAAATGCTGCTGAACCCGAAGTTCCGTATCCTACCTGCCTTGCACTCACTGAGCTAATGTTTCATGTTGCTCAGTAGTGAAGTGCTCCAGTCGTAGATGGTCGGTGTCATACACTCCACCACATAGAACATCAGTGGCCGAGAGGCCTGATGGAGTGATGCTAAGCCTGCTATCCTGCCCAGCGTCAGTAGTATGGCCTTTAGGCCCAGCACCTGTATAGCATTGGTGGGAACTTGGCTTCCCACCTTCTCAGTCTCTGGGTAGCAGTACACAGCTATGTACTCATCGATAGTAAGCCCATGACCTGGCCCTCCTCAGGAACGAAGGTTCACCATCTCCCCTCGTCTAAATAGACCTATGATAAAGTAGATATCCTCCACCTCAATGGTGAGGGACATACCATCTATCCAAAAGGACTCCGAGTCTGGATCCCAATAGTCTACCAGCATCTATAGCAATCCTGGTTTGGCCCTCAAGCCACCTAGGCACCAAAACTTGTAGAGTCCGCATCTTCTTAGAGCTTCTTGAGCCATTATGTCAACCCTTACTGCTTCCTCTACATCACCATGCTCGCGTTCTCGCCACTCTAGCACCATCCTGCATGAGAAATTGACCAAATGTCCATTAGATTCTTGTAAATCCTTTTGCGCGGCGTCATACGCGGATGTTTTGCAAACAACCGCGTATGTACACGGTTTCCAGCCCCTTTTCCGCGTATAGCCAGCCCTATACGCGAAAAAAGCCTCGATACCCGCGTGGGCCACAGCGCTCATGTAGATTTGGCCTTTAAAAACTCATTTGACCATGAAAAATTGTAAAAATTATATTGAAATGCAAGCAGAGAACATGAGTAAATACCTGGAAGAAACAGTTGTGAATTCCGCCGGCTGGATCTCCTGGAATTTGCAGTTGAAAATCAGAGCTCCAATGGGTAAAAGTTTCAAATGATTTCTATTTTTTACTATTTATAGAAAATTTTTCAAATATTTGAAATATTTTACCCCCTTTCCTATAGTTTTGACCGTTTCTAACCATTTTGGACCGCTTCTGACCTAATCTGTGATGTAGAGACCGTTTTCAGCTCCGTTTTAGCCTTTGGATTGACCCGTTCGTACTGATCTCAGGTATAACGTCTACACTAGCATACAGGTTAGGTTCAACACCATTTACATTTTGCATGACCTTATAACCATGTCACTATATCCTTAGGTACGAACCCACTCTATTATGTCACGGAACCTTCTTGCTGCTATAGAAGTGGCATGATATGAGTGGTAGAGCCTCACCTTACATGGGTACCCTAGTTAGCACCTTATTTGCATTTGGTGCCCATGCCGATGTTTCCCCCTTTAGGGTGTGGGAGTCCGTTGTATAGTATTGCCATGAAATTTAGCAAGAGCCTCATACTCCTCTTGATCTTATGCTGGCCATGATCCCCCGGACTCCCTTGTATCAAGTTGTGGATGCATTATCATGTGCTTTGCCTCTCTTATTGAGCTTTATGACGGCTCCCCTGACATTGCGTTTCAACCATATAGCCCAAGCTTGTCTCATGTCTAGCCATGCAGAGCCTTTTCTTTATATCCTTCGCAGCTTGATTCCCTTTTTACCAGGAGGGCATTTTCCCCTGAGTGTCGATATCCTACACATGTATCCTTGCATTGAGCATAGGTATGTTCCACTGCTTGGAACTAGTTTGTTTGCCTTCATGACACTCATCTCCTCCTAGTTTGTAACTATAAAGCTAGTTTATTCTTTTTTCAAGCTTTTCAAATAACTGAAAAAGACCAAAAAAATCAAAAAACCAAAAAGCCGGACAAGAAAAGATATTATCTTTGGCAGCTGTCGAGTCGTGTCGCCTTCAAACAGAGCAATGTATATCACATCCATTGGTTGGGTTATAGTTTGAATTTAGGAGCTGTACTCATTTATCTGATTTTATCTCCACCGACTGGTTAAGCTTCCAGTCCCTATGGAGCCTCTATTGATGCCTCCTGCATCATAGAGATGTCCCAGTTTGTACATCGAGTCTATGCTGCCTTCATTCAGTCACCATACGCTGTTATGCTCTTGTTCGAAGGAAGTTGAAACCTGAGTTGGCCATTCCTCAGTTATCTTGACTTTGCATGTCGGCCATTCCCGGTACAGTTCCTGGTTCGTGCACCTTATGATCGAGTCCTTCCACATTATACAGCCTTGCTGAGTACCTCTTGTTAGATGATGGGGGATGCCCTAATGCCCTCCTTCCAGCGGATTTCATCCCATCAACTTCAGATCATTTATTCTGGGATTGGAATCTAGAGTCATTTTGAGTGCCTTGAGACTTGCAGTCATCAGTGGCAGGTTCTCTCTCCATCGACAGTTTTGGGAATACATCAATGTCCCCTGATCGATGGATTCTCTCAAGTGTTTGACCTCAACACATTTATTCACACTTGTTAGTTTGCACTCTAGTACCTTGATTCCCATTTTCATTATTGGTGGGTGATCTCGCGTCTGTTAACGGTATACATCAATGACCGGTAATCAGACGATGGACTACTATGTTCGACCTCGAGACCTCTATTCGCATAGTAGGACATGTACTCGTAGCGGTGTGTGTAGAAGACCTTCTAGATTGGTGGCATCCACTATATGCTACCTCCTTGATCGTGCCAGTGTTCATGAGATTTCAGCTCTCGTGACTTGTTCCAGTATATGTCAGACATTTCCAGCCACTATGGAGATCTTGATCTATTGTATATCTTCAGCCTTTGTGGATATCATGGTCCTTTGTATATCTTCATCATGGAGATTCTGATCTATGTATATTGTACGTGGCGATGACCACATATGTGTTATCATGTTTCATGCCTATTCATGGCCATTGTACTCTTATGTATCCGGGACTGCTATGTGTATTTGCAGTTATATAAAGAGTTGTATTATGGTATTATGCAGATTGGGTGGCTAGTCTTCCATTTGGGTACCTTGATCACTTCACTTCTGGGATGGACTTATAATGTATTTCAGCCATCGTATAACCCCTCTGATCTCATACATTAGGGGGCATCTGTTATAGCGGATTTCACCACACTAGGTGAATCACACATTGTATGGCCTTCCCCTGTCCCGCTGCAGACTCATTAGCCCCTATGGACCACTTTTTGTCTTTTGATGTATCCTTGACCATCCCTAAAAACATAAGAAAAGTGATATACGCGGATTTTTCCTCGATAACCACGTACATACGCGGATATTCCCACTATAGTCGCGTACATCGGGATGTGTACATAATCCAAATACTTTTGGAGCGTTCCTTGACTTGGATCCGACTCATATGACTCCCGGCCTTCCATATGCCTTGAGATTGCATGGATTCGACCTTTCAGTATCCCTTTGAAAAGCTATATAAGGAACCCATTGAGATATTGAAAGCATAAGAGAGAATTGAGAGTAACGAAACTATAGTCCATTATTGCTAGAACTATACTTGAGTCTGCATCCCTTTGTCCCTTGGAGCACTGTTGTGTTCTTCCCAAGCTTGCCTTTTGCTAGTAAGCTTGCTATCGAAGTGATGGAGGATTGAGGTGGTGGAGGCCCAAGTGGGGGATTCAGTTTCTCCGGTTCGCAGACGTGCCGTCAGAGGTTGTCACTTGTAATCTCTGATTCATATTAATAGAAATATCTTTTCCTGTCCAGTAATGTGTATTTTTATGAATATTGTATCCATTGGAACATGTCAAATGCTTTTACATTATTGATTATATATGCTAGAATAGAACTAACACCATGAAATATAGTATGCTTGCATTGTTTACTTGTTGTTGAGGACGTGCTATAACAATTCAAGCTGAAGATTGGAAAGCTCAACGGGGATCTACTTCAACCGTCTGGAATAAGGTACGAGGTTCGATCCTTTAGTGTTAGATATTTTATTTCTATTGTATATTGGGAAAGATTGATTTCTGGAGTCTAGCTGTCTATTGTGGTACCCCAAGCCATAGGAATTTCTCTTCGTAACATTTGTGAGCATGAAAAATACATAAAGTACGCTCAAAATATTTTTCATGTTTAGGTCTAGAGTACAGAAAAGAGAAAACTAAGCTCGAAAAGGTTCCTTTTCCATAAATTTAGTCCTCCAGGTCTGGAAAAGAGATAAATCTATGCCTGAAGATACTCTTCTATATTCCAAAGAAAATAAAGTATTCCTTTTTCCTAAGTAATTCACAAGGCCAGAAAAGGGGGTAAACTTATACCTGAGCAGATGATTGTTCATGTTACCTTAATGAGTTTGAACAAACAAGTTTACTCGACAATCTAGTCAATTTTAAGGAGTCAGACTAGGGCTTAAATATAACTCCATATATTTCCTGTGAAGTTTTAGCGAGTCCAGAAAAGTCAACTCGCAACCTCCTTACGATTTTTAATGAGCTTGAAGGAGAGCAGAAAGAATGCTCTAAATGTGAGGAGATGAGTGCCATAGGTAGAAAAAACTAGTTCCAAGTGCAAGGAACAAAACTATGCATAATGCAAGGAACATGAGAAAGATAAATACACTTAGGGAATGTCTCCTCAAGGAAAAAGGTGTCAAGTTGCAAAGGAAAAATGATACAAGGCTAAGTGATGATGAGAACCGAGGTGAGGGCTTATATAATGAGCTAAAAGTGTGGAAGCTGACATCATGATCATAAGCGCGAGCAGGGTACATGCAAATGCAGTTACAACTTGAACAATAAGGGGAGGTCAGTAAAAAGTTGTGGATCCAGCTACAAATCCTGTCTCCAAGAAACAACAACATTAGAATGACATTCAGAAGAAAATATTCGATGCATGTCACTTTGGAAGAAACACATGCAAATTTGCTATCTTCTACAAAAGGTGTAGTCAAGGAAGAGTCAATGGAAGAGGACTCTATAGTTCCAAGGCCCGAGGATTTATAATCCATAATATCAACCTCAAAAGAAGAGAAAAAATCAACAAGGGAGATAGAGTATGTAGGAACAAACTCAGTATCACATGAGTTGAGAAATCTATAAGAAAAATCAAACTCATCAGGATCACTAACTTGTTGTTCGAAGGGAGAGTTCGAAGACTCAACAAGACCAACATAAGAATACTGATCCATGAGAAGAACAAGCTTACTAATAAAATCAAGGTTAGATGTAGTCACAACCGAACCAAGATCCATAAGAAGGTCAGACTGTATCAAATACTCTAGTAAGACTTCATCTGAAGGAAGGAGATCATCCGAGATAGGACACATGTATAAATTTCAAACGAATTGAAAGAGTGGAGAGTAGGCTCCACAGTATGTATAGGATGAATCACCTGGTCAACTGCTAGGACTAAGTCTCGAGAAGGTAAGCATGGAAATAGAGGTTTCTTCTCAGTAGCAATTGAATGTAAAATACATGAGGCCACATAGCTCACCCATGGTGAGGTAGTGTCTATTGAGACATTGGGAATCAATAAAGGAAAAACTTGGTCTCTAGTTGGGTTAGGAGACAAATCAATAAAATCCAACTGATTCATAGTAACAATTTCTTTGCCATGATTAAAGTACATCACACGAAAGAATGTTAACACCACATCCTGTATGGCATACACATAATCATGTCCAAGGAGCATATTGAAGTCCAAGGGGTCCTCTATCACCATGAAATCAACTAAGACTATCTTCCCCCCAAAGTAACAAGTGTTTGAGAAATAATTCCCAAGGTAGTACTAGTTATTCTATCAAAAGCTAGTAACTGACTAGTATCAACACAAGGCTGGGATATCCCATGCCTCTCCAAGAATGAGAAGAAAAGAGACTAACTGAGGCTCCTTAATCAACAATACAATGAGAAATATTGTATTGTCCAACATTGACCTTTATCTGGAAAGGTGCACCAGAAGGAAGGCTTGACTCAACTATGCTATCCCAATCAAAGGAAGCAATATGAGAGCTTGGTGGGGGTTGATCTGAAGCGATTTCAATGCCCCCATGTTTAGTAAGTTCTGAACTAGAAGTGAAGAAAACATGGCTAGAAGACACTTCACTCTCCAAAGGAAGAGTGGGATTGATCGACAATGGAATCTATTCAACCACTTCGTGAAAGTCACTCTCCAAAGGGAAAGTGGGATTGACCAAAGGTAACGTTGGTTCAATCACATAAGGATTACTCTCAGAAAGAAGAGTGGGGTGAACCAAATACTGGGAAGGTTCGACCACTAGATCAACTAAAGGTTGAGTAGGTTGTTGAGAAACTATAGGTTGTTCAGAAGCAGGATATTCTTGAGTCTCAGACCACACTCTTCGCACCTATGCTATAGTAGGGCACTTGTGACTAAGATGATATCCCTCATGTAGATTATAAGGGAACTTAAGTTTTCACTTTCAAACTGCCGGTTTTCTTAATGTTGTCAACATGACTAGCAGTAGCTGATTGTTTTCTCTCAGCATGACCTATAGAGGCTGGGTGACTGGGTCCAACCTGACTAAGAAAGGCTATTTGTTGAGAGAATTTAGGATGTTCAAAAATAGGATGAACTTGGGACCAAACTCCTCGTACCTCTGTGATGGAAGGGCATGGATAAGTAAGGTGGTCTCCCTCACAAATATTACAAGGGAACTTGGGCTTGTGTTTTGAATGGTTAGTCTTTTCAACTATGTCAACATGACTCATAGTGGCTAACTATTTTCCCTCAGCATGAACCATAGAGGCTGAGAGAATTCCCCCATCATGACCTACAGAGGTTGAGAGACTAGGTCCAACATGACCTGTAGAGGTTGGATGGGCAAGATCAACATGATTTGCAATAGTTGAGTGTGTGACCCCAGAATGACCTTTAGAGTTTGGGTGGATGGATCCAACATGACCTGCAGAGGTTGGAAGAGGAGGTTCAACTTGACCTATAGAGGTTAAACAAGTGCCCTCGACATGAACTACAAAGGATGAGTGATTGGATCCAACGTGACCTGGAAAGGTTGGAAGGACCCCACCAACATGATCAACAGAGGCTAGATGGTGAATATGAACTTGACTTGAAGAGGTTGAGCACTTAGATACAACATGAACTATAGAGGTTGGATAGGTGCACCCAACATGAACTGCAGAGGCAGGGTGGTGAGATTCAATTTGACTTACAGAGGTTGAACGAGTGCCCCCTTGCTTATGTGTCTTCTTCCTATTCTTCCTTCTTTTACTCCTTTTAGATGGTGGGTTACTAGTATCAGTACTTTCACCACATGAGGTAGAAGGAGGAGGAGAGGTATCTACAGGTGAAGGGGAAGCAATGTTTTGATGCCCTTGATATAAGGAGATTACTTGAGAAGCATCAGGTTCATTCAGGACAATTGGAGTCGAAAACAACCACACCGGTATCCCTACGGTGAATCTAGGTAGATTCAAGGTGGCCATCAAAGGAACACCAACTTTACCTGTGAGAGGAATAGTACAAGTATTTCCCATCGTGGGGATCTCTTGGTTGGTGTTCAAAGGGGTGTTAGTCATATTTTCAAAAAAGGAGAAAAATTCTAAGGTCAACAGGCAACCAATAGTACAAAGAACACACCACTAGAAAAAGGACCTAAGTACCAAGCCAGGAAAACAAAGATTCGTTCCAAAGGAAATTTTGGGATGATGGGGGCCTAGAAATAACCAGTGAAGGAAGGAGAGTAATTACTTGGCGTCTCGTGAAGATCTATTTTGGTGCAAGCATTGGAAACACCCAACTTCCCTCCTAGATTCTCTACTGAGGTTACCTTCCAAGTCTACCCTAGGTGTATTGGAAATATCCTTCCAATGCCACCCATGTAAGATCCTAGCAGACATGATACTAATCCTACCAAAATCGCAGAGAATGTCCGACGGAACAGTCATCAGTCTAGCCGATGCACATGGGAAGGGTAGAAAAGCCCGAAACTCAAGCAATACCAGGCACCACATGGGGTTGGGAGGAGATACTGGGTGAGTCCCCAAACATGCAACAGTTGTGGTGTATTCTTTACTGAGAAGTGGAGGGGTATCTCTAATAGCTCAGTATCGCACGACCTCGTGCTTGACTCTCGTGTGAGAGGAGATTTCTGGTGTCTTTCCAAACAAAATTGGATTTCCTAAAAGATAGGCCACTATGTTTGTGTTTGAATTTTTGGGACATTAAGATATCCTTAATCCAAAACACTATCCTAGCCTAGTGTGTGTTGTCCCTATAAACAAACATTTACTAATATATTTTAAATATTAAACGTTTATTTTAAAGGGCTATTAATTACTCAAAGGGGGTGGTGGAGGTGAAACCATTGGTGTTTTGACTCAATGTTGAAACAAAATGTCTTAAAAAAGAGAACTTGAAATTCAAAAAACAAACTAATTCTCTTTATTTTTCAAATAAAAAACTTGAAAGCCACAAAAGAACAATTTCTTTTTATTTTTTTCAAAAACAATGATATGCCATGCAATCTAGACTAAAATCCTAATCTACATGCATATAAAGAAAACAATTTTTTTATTTTGCTTTTATAAATGCAAAAGAAAAACTACCTACAAACTAAAGTATGTAGATGACAAGAACAAAGCAAATGGAACTCTATTATACAACCACCAAATAGACTCTAGAATGCCATAAATTCAATATAAACCCTACTTGGAAGGAAGGCTTGCATAAAATACAAGTCAATTACTTTGGCAAGGTGAAGTTAACCAACAAAAGAAGAAGGAAATAAATACCAATAAGCTTCTAAGTTCAGACATTAAAGATCAGTAACAGATGTTGACCAGAAACATAAATCAAAAATCATGCCAAGCAAATGGGGTGGGGGGAATGAGCAAAGAGAAAACCATAATGCTACAAAAATAATTGCAACCTAGATAAAAAACACCCAAAATGGATGACACTAACTCCCTGGATTCATGTTCCTGCAGAGGACCCCAGAGGACATACCAAAAAGCCCTCAAACAATAGAAAAACCACAAAAAATGAGGGAAAAACATCGTTTTAGGGGCATACGCGAGTTTTCCTACTGAAGGGTCACATTTCATACACAGGTTGACAGTATAGCAGGTCATGTGTACATACCATACACGCGATTGTGGAGTCTGAAACTCACGGATGGGTGGGAAAAGGATCTAAAAAAGCCAAAAATTGCCTTAGGAAGGTAGCAGAGGTGTACTATCAGACTGAGAAGGTGCTCCTAAGTGGCAAGAAGGACCTAAAACCTTACATAAGAATAGAAGAAATACAGAGAATCCTCAAATAGATGAGACACTCCATAATGGAGTCTCCAGTTCTGTTGTAGAGGAAAGTTTCCAATGGCTGGGGTTTTAGAGGCCATCAACGTACTAGGGTTGAAAGAGAGATGCAAATAATTCTGCAAGTATATATAAACAAGTTTAAAGATTGAAATGGTTCATACCTTAGCCAAATGAAGGTTGATCCAATCAAACCCTTCAATCCTCCTCTTGCTCCTCTTGCTCCAAGAGACATGCAAAATGAATTATACCTTCTTCAAACCAATATGACCACATGTGAAACAATGATAATCACAGAAACATGAAATAATAATCTGATTAACATCATCATATGATTAAAATAGAGATTCAAACACACATTGAACAATGATTTGGGAAGAAGAAGGACATCACATCTTTATTAATCATGAAAAGAAGTACAAATATACCTTCTCTTCATGTTGGGCACCTCACGAAACCTTGATATGGTTTTGCTGCGTCTCTTCTCCAAGGAACTCAGCCTCCAAGCTCTGCAACACAAGGAGAAAGATTCCAAGGAAAAGGTGGGGGGAATGAGAGTCCCAAATCCTCTAGTATAACAATGCAAGGATTCAAGTCCCCTCTCATGTACCTCTCTACCTCTATTTATATGTTTATGAAGAGATAGGGTCGAAGACAAAGTAGTTACAACCAAAGGAGTCAGTTGCATAAGCACCCAAACTACCCAAAATTCAGGAAATGTTTTTTTTTGACATCTACAGGAAAAATACACGGGTTTCAAAGATAACAGTTGCGTATTCAAGGGACATATGTAGGTTGCAGTAACAATAATCACATATGATTTGCAGGTTGCAATGCAAATAGTCACAAATTGATGGAATACGCGAGTATAATGTAGAACAAGTCGCGTATAAAAGGTGGAATACACGGGTTTCCTTAAGGAAACTTGCGTATACATAAAAAACATCATTTTTAGGGTACTTTTGGGAATTTTCAGACTTTGGTGTCTTTTGGGAAGTTTTAGTTGACTCATATATATTTCCAACGGTGTAGAGAGGAGGTCAAACGGAGTTACATAACTTTGTATATTGATCCTCCAAGTTAGGTGTTTTTTTAGTGACTTTCAGTGACTTTCATGAAGTGTCGTCATGGAAGTGTCAACATGCGACGAAATCATGGGAAAGTGGTCATAAGAAGAGATGTGTCATTTTTTGCTATAATAGTGTATGTCCATATTTCATGTCTAGGACTGTTTATACCTGTTTTATGCATGGATTTTGTCAAAGAGCTAATGATTATGGTTGCAAAATGGCTATTATCTACCCAGAATTAACTTATAAGTTCCTAGATCTATTTTTTATGGTTGTTTACACTCTCCTGACTATAAAACATTGCCTTTTGAGGTCTGAAATTTACCCAGATTTGTATTTTAGCCTTTAGGTCCTTTTATACCTTGTTTCATGACAAAAAAGTGCCCAGAATGTTGTTTGAAAGGAAAATTAGCGCTAGAACATGCCCAAACCGCTAATTGGATGTTGCACGGGGTTTGAACTTTAACCAAAATGTTGGTAAACCACCTAGAATTACTGATGTACCACTAATACATATGAGCAAATTTGCGATGGTTTTTCATTGCTATTTCCATGTTTAGTCATCTCAATTGCGACAATAATAGTCGCGATGTTTCCTAGCACTTATTTCATCGCTATAACGATGAACTTTATAAGTCGTTGATATAGAGACAAAAAATTGCCACCACGTGTTTTTTATACGGTGGCCTTGAAATTGATTTTTTTTTAATTCATTTTCTACATTTCATCGCTCTATCGACAAAATTATCATCCCTATAACGACGAAACTATGGTGAAAAACTGCTAGCAAAATTTTGGTTCCACGAAAAAACTGTGGAACAGTTTCGACGAACGTTTGTCTCTCTATTGGCGAATTCTAGAATTTGAACAGAAATTTTTTCCACGCAAAACCGTGGAAAACCAATCTATATTGACGAAATATACAAGTTGAACAGTAATTTTTCCACGAAACTGCGTCGCTATAGAGACGGTATTCATGGAAAACCACCCAGGGTTTTGACGGTTTTGTAATACCCGCGATGAAAGTTTGACGATATTGCGACAAAACCTGGAGGTTTAAAAAAAATTAAAAAACCATGGAAAGGCACATTCCTGTCCATAGTTTTGGATCTTCAATAAGTGCTTGTGATTGATGTGTAGTCTCATGGACCTTTTAATTCTGTTTTAGACCATATTTAATTAGCACTACAGAGTAGATTTCCAGAAGGTAATTCCAAGCCTCAAACTGGGGCAAACCTATCATGTGATTTGATGTTTTAGGGATGAGTTTAATACATGTAAATGATAGAAATTTTCAGATCTTATAAAATATAAAATGAAAGATGAATTAATATTTAAAATGGAATAAAAGTTGTGATTAGTGCCTAACAAATCCAATTTAGGAAGATGGGGTCAATTGAGGATCTCATGGAGGCTTTAGTGATTAAAGAGTAGATAGGGTTGAATGGTTCAAGCCTAATCTACTCCTTAATAACTAGACCCACTTCAGAAATCTTCAATAGGAAAATCCTAAGCTAGACATTAGATATTTGTCAAACAAGAGCCATGAGGTGGAAATGTCACCTCAATTCCTAAAAGTTATTATTACAAGACAAATGCTATAGAATGCAAATATACCTCTATTTCAACCCCAACAAAGCTTCCCATGCCAAACCAATAAATCTATCATAATACACTTGTAATATAACTAAAAATGGTAGCTTCAGATATGGAGGATAAAGGATAATTGCTCTTACTAGGTTTTAAAACTCGAGTATCCTCTTCCCCATGAGAAGGTTGGAAGAAGCTTGGACGATAGGAAAAGCACCTCCATTTTCACCCAAAAAAGGCTTCTCGTGCAATATTTTGGTTTGGTAGAAAATAAACGGGAACAAAAAATTCTAAGCTTTTGATAGAAAATGAAAAATAGAACACAATTTTGAATAGTAATTTAAAGAAACGATGAAGAAATGGAGCCAAAAGCTGAAAACAAACAGTTCTGATAAAGGGAAAGTGGTTAAAAAATAGAGGTGGGCAATGCACAGAGATAACATAAGAGTGCTAAAAGCAGGGAATGGTACAGCAAGAACACAACACAGATAGTTAAGTTTGATATTCCTATGTTTCTATACAAAAATTGGATAGGAATCATTATGAAGAGCCTAGAAATGAAAATTAAAAAGTTAAATTATACGACATGTATAAGCAATTCATATAAAATATTAATGCCTAGGGAGAATGTAGGAAATGCAAGAACCCTTACCTTATCAATCGCCTTTCTCTAGGTCCATTGGCCCATACCGATTGCAAAGAGTTGTATTAATAAATGGAAAAACACTATGTTGGATAGTATTTAAATTTATAAATTAAATAAATAATCCATTCCTTGACCTATACAGAAGTGGTCATTTTGCTAGGCATGGAAAATATTAAAATACTCTATGAAATAAAAAATGGGCATACAATTAAATCAGCTAATGCTATCTGGAAAGTGTGTTCTTAGGGTAATTCCACCAAGAGATGTGATTTTGGAGTCACATTCCACATGTTCTGCAAAGGAAATCAACAATCAATCTATCCAGCACACATTTTCCACCAGAATATCAACTCGCATTTAAATGCTATGTTACAATATCGTTGCCTCACTAATGTGGAAACTTGTGTTTGTATTCGACAATATTTATTTAACCATTGTATTAAAACAAAAACAACACACAAATTTTAAATTTTAAGACATAAATATATTAAATACACATATAAATAGGTTTTTACTAGAAATGTGTGGACACTGTTAATACCACCATCCTGTTAAACAATATAAAACAAAAAACAGAGGAAAGAGTCATTTTGTCTTATTATATGAATAGAATGTCACTAAATACTCCAGATAAATCTTTGTTATCTATGAAATGCTAACTTTCGAGTAAATAATAGCCCGCACATGTGTGGCTCATTGGCGGTTTAGTTGTTATGAAGTCACTTGTTGTAAATTGGAGGTCACGAGATCAAATCCCACCTGGGTTTACCTATGTCCCATGTCTTGTGGTGGGTGTGGGGCACCTATGGGTATAGAGGTAGCGAGAATGGATCCCTGGACCCCATGTCACGCGAGTACTAGCCCATCTCCAGTTGTCGATTCCCCTAGTTACTAAAAAAAAACTTTCCAGTAAATAATATTTAGATACAGGAAATATTTGTTCTAACAAAATTCACTTTGAGGAGCTCATGGAATGCTTTTGCATTACACATATAAATACATTTTTGTTGACTTAGAAAAAAAACTAAAGAAATAGTTTAGGGGAGGAAGTTCAGGGATGAACCTGCAGAACTATGAGCATGGGATTTTTGTGAGAATCATTGCATATGATGTTTCCATTGTTATCCATTCTCCCATTGCATCTTCCACATAGACTTGGGGACCCCAATGGATATTTCTTGACCCATTTTCTATTATTTATTTCTCAGCTTTTCTCATAACAATCCTTATAAACTCGGTGACTAACATCTTTTCAACAGAATCCTCCAACTGCAGAGTTAAGTTAAAACCATTAAGAAGAAAAACCCTAAACATGAATTTGTTCTCCTTAGATTCAGGCTTGGGTTTCTTCTTAGGAATCACTCCAAGGTAGCCTTCATTGCTGCTTCTTTTCCTCCTGGTAGAATATTCTTCCATCTTGTACACAAGAAACGACAAACCGTGGAGGGAATATTGTGTTCTTCTATTGTAACGCTTGCCTACACTTAGAATTTGCAAGAATTGATGCATGAAATGGGATTTCATTAGTTTATACAAAGAATGCTATGGCTGGGGTCGATCTCTCACTAATTACTCAAAGCAATTATTCATGTACAACTCAAGACAAGCTCTGGCATTCCACGATTGCTACAAAGTTCCACTCACTGGCCTCAAAACCACTATGAGCAAACAAAAATAGTTTGCTATAGAAAATTAGGGCTTCAAACTCCAAAAAGTTTCCATTATCAAATAAAAACTAACAACCGTACTCAGGGTTTAATTGAATTGTAGTACATCCAGCTGACACGTATGACGTCTGATACACCGCCAATGCTGGAGGAGCTGATATCAAAACCTATGTCACTGAAATATAGCCCAATCAACAATCAAATAACTAATATTAAAATAATTCTATTTAATATACATTTTTTTGGGAGGAAGTTTAGGGATGAACCTGCAGAGCTACGAGCATGGGCTTGTTGTGAGAATCATTGCATATGATGTTTCCATATTTATTCGTTCTCCCATTGCATCTTCCACATAGAATTGGGGACCCTAGTGGATCTTTCTTGACCCATTTTCTATTATTTATTTCTCAGCTTTTCTCCTAACAATCCTTACTTGACGATCGACATCTTTTCAACGGCATCCTCCAACTGCAGAGTTAAATTCAAACCATTAAGAAGAAAAACCCTGAACATGAATTTGTTCTCCTTAGGTTCAGGCTTGGGTTTCTTCTTAGGAAGCACTCCAAGGTAGCCCTCATTGCTACTTCTTTTCCTCCTGGTAGAAGATTCTGCCATCTTGGACACAAGAAATGGAAAACTGCAGAGGGAATATTGTGTTCTTTTATCGCAACGCTTGCCTACACTTAGAATTTGCAAGATTGATGCATGCAATGGGATTTTGTTAGTTTATACAGAGAATACTATGGCTAGGGTCGATGTCTCACTAATTACTCAAAGCAACTATGCATGTACAACTCAAGACAATCTCCGGCGTTCCACAATTGCTACAAAGCTCCGCTCAGTAGCATCAAAACCACTATGAGCAAACAAAAATAGTTTGCTATAGAACATTCAGGCTTCAAAATCCAAAAATTTGCGATTATCAAAGAAAAAATAACAACCGTACTCAGGGTTTAATTGAATTGCAGTACATCCAACTGACACCTATGGCGTCTAATATGCTGCCAACTCTGGAAGAGCCGATATCAAAACCTACGTCACTGAAATATAGCCCAATCAATAATCAAATAAATAATTGAAGATGATATCCATTGACTAAGCATAGAGTATCAAAGACATCCAATAAACCATCCATAAGCATCAAATAAGAGTACTAAACAATAGTATAAGAATTCTCTTCATAACTTCTACTTGTTTTTTACCACAATTAGATATTTTGGTTGGTTGTTATGAAGGCATTTATATTAGTAAGCCACTGCATTTGAGATTTATGAATTTGTAGGAATATCTATGTATGCTAACCTCTTATGATTTAGTTGATAGAAGAGGAGGAGGTGGAGCTTATGGAAACTGAAAAAAATAAGGATGGTAGAAACACACCTGATCCTTCTGCATATGCAGCTATCAATAACGCTATAAATGGTCATGCTACCCCTACTGGATCTACATATCCCACAGTTGATCAATCACAAGCAGAACTAACTAAGGTTCATTTATCTCTCAACATCATTTTTGTTTGACTATAAGATTCCTTGGTCTGTCCTTTCTTAGTAATCTCTATCTTCTTCCTATTACTGCACATTGCCCTTTACAATGAGTATTCCCTTGCTTCCAATTTGACATTTAATATTAGCTTTGAAAAAGGGTTTAGTGAATTCTAGTCAAATAATGGCAAGGGAAGTTCATAGCAGTGCCACAAATTTAATTTCAATTAAGTTAAATCAATTCCATTTATGGTTGTGGAACTAAGTTACACGATATGGGGAAATAGGTTTCCATTGGACCTGTCTTGATGGCTAGTAGTGTAACTGGTAACACATTTCTATTCTCTACCACACATTTATGTACCAAAATGTTCATGGCACGACACCTATTCTGGTCTTTCTAACAACTTAGCCATGGACTCTAGTGCCATGGAAAATGCATTTGGTTGCAGGGAACCTTATTTCTATTTGATTACAAGGACAAACAATTATATCTTCTACACAATTGTATTAGTGACCAGTGCCTTTCAATCAATCACTTCTATGAATGAAGAAGACATACTAAGTTGATTTAGTGCTTATAGATGCAAATGTAAATGATATCAAGTCAATGTATTCAATTCAAGATATATGGAATTAGTAGCAAGGTCATCCAATAGCACTTTAGCATACAAGAGATCATTACCCATGTAACCATATACAATTCAATTGCAGTATTTAACCAACCAATAACCTTCCTTTCAAGTATGAGGACTCATATAAATATAGCAACAATAATACCATATGATAGTTCTAATTATGACAATTTTATAGCAGCAGTGAAGGTTACCAATGTAAGGTGTATAAGAGTTTTAGTTCTGCATTAAATGTAAATCAAGCCACTCCAAACCTTGAACACTATTCTTAGAAATATAGGACAGCCACCAAATGTATGTTCCAGAACTGTAGCTATGCATATAATTTAAATTTTTAGACTTTATTTACCTCTCTTAAACAATATCACCATCCAGCTAATAGTTAACCTTTGATTTAGTTCGGTGTTTACTGTGGTTGCAAGTAGGGAGGGTTGTCAAAGTTTGACAGTTTGTAGTTTATTTCAGACTGTAGGTAGCAGGTGGATGTGTGTTGATATGGGGCTGTTACAGGCTTGTTTTTGAAATGGTTGCTGAAATGGTAACAACCAACATAGATTCCTCTCAAATAGAATACTTAGTGGCCCTTTAAATAAAAAACATGGCATGGAGTTATCTTGGCACCTAAGAGAATTGGGTTTTCGAGTCCACAGAGCACCAATTATTGTATTACAATTAACACAATATCCACTTACATATCCTATAAAAAACATTCACAGTCTAGCTTTGAACTGTCAATTCATGGGAATTTTAACATGATGCCCAAAAGGAATGAACAAAACTAGAAACAAACCCACATTTTGCAGACATGCCAACTAGATAAATACCCACAAAATTATATGAATCAAATCCATATTTTATGGTGAGGATATGAACTTGCTTACCCTAATAATAAGCCATGATGTTTGCACAAATCAGAAGCACCATCGAGAAAGTAAAATCATTCAGCCTCATCCCCATCATCAACGCTTGCCAACGCATCTTGAGAGCCTCTTCATCTTTCCTATTTAGAGCATACCCTACAATCATATAGCTCATAGTGATCAATTACCCCCCAAAGGTGAAATGACAACAAGCAAACACATGCATGGCAGCATTAAAATATCTCATTCCCTTCTTCCTTTTCATCGATAACTGTTGGTTTTATTTCTCACATTGAATTTCCCAAGTTCACCTGGACAGCTCATGCTTCATGCTTGCAAGGATATTTGAGCCATTTCATCTCCACCACATCCACAACAACGAAAAAAACCATGAATAAAATAAAAAAACAATAGGTAATCAAGAAAAACATAGAAGGAAACGAACCCAAAGGTCTAAACATTGATGCCATTCTAGAGGTGGGGCAGGTGGTTCTAGAAGCATGGGATCACATGCGAAGGGAGTGGATGATGCACTAATAGGAAAATTCCATCGCCCGCCCTTCCTGTAAAAAAACATCATAGCCTATTCCAGATCCTTCAGTGAAAGTTCAAAATTGAAAACCCCCAAATGGGAGCTGGAGCAGATCCTGCGCGGGTGTTTTTGAATGCTAATGAGATAGTGCATGAGTGTTTTTGAATTCTAAATTTTTTTGTTTGTTTATTTGCATA
This sequence comes from Pseudotsuga menziesii, assembly GCA_001517045.1. Taxonomy (NCBI): domain Eukaryota; kingdom Viridiplantae; phylum Streptophyta; class Pinopsida; order Pinales; family Pinaceae; genus Pseudotsuga; species Pseudotsuga menziesii. The sequence goes on along the minus strand of LPNX011163810.1, from coordinate 16,174 downwards.
TTTTATATTTTGTGTTTTGTTTTGTTTTTTTATTTTGCATATTTATCTTTTGTTTAGTTTATTTTGGCTTTTTTTATTTGCATATTTTATATTTTGTTGCATTTTAAATTAATTATAGTTAAACAACTCTATGTTTTTAATTTAGGGTAGTTTAATTTAATCTAATTTAATTTAACTAGGATTTTGTCATAATTTGTATTGGTTGCATTGCTTATAGTGAGATCCTATACATAAGTCCCTTCAAGGATGAACATGATGATGAAAATGAAGATGATGAAGATTGATGGTGATGACGAAAACAATGACGATGATCATCATTAATATTATCCTCATCATCATCCTTGTCATCGTCATCACCACCATCATCGTCGTCTTCATCAATATCATCATCATCATCTTCATAATAATCATCGTCGTCGTCGTCATCATGATCATCATCATCATCATCATCTTCCTTATCATCATCATCATAATAATCATCTTCATCATCAACATCTTCATTATCACCATCATCATCATATTTGTTGTCATCCTCATCAGCATCTTCATCTTCATCATCATATTCATCATCAACATCATCATCATCCAATTCATCAGCATCTCCATTATCATGATCATCATCTTCATCATCATCATTTTCATTATCATTGTCATCATCTTCATCATCATCATCACATTCATCATCATCATCATCTTCATCATCTCAATTTTAGGGGGAGCTCAGTGAATGAAGATGTCTACGTGATAGGGGGGAGCAGCTAGTTGAGTGAAAAATTAAGGATTTCTCCTAACATCATCATCACCATCCTCATCCTCATCCTAATCATCATCATGATAATCATGATAATCATCTTCATCATCCTCATCCCAGTCATCATCCTCATCCTCATCATCCTCCTCATCATCCTCATCATCATCCTCATCATCGCCCTCATCATCATCTTCATCATGTTCATCATGTTCATCACCACCACCATCATCATCATCATCTTCATCATCATCATCATCATCATCATCATCATTATCATCATCTTCATCATCATCATCATCATCATCCTCATCCTCATCATGCTCATCCTCATCATCATCATCACCATCAATTTTGTCATCATCATCCTCATCCTAGCCATCGTCATCGTCATCGTCATCGTCATCATCATCATCATCATCATCATCATCATCATCATCATCGTCATATCCCTCTTCCTAATCAACATCTTCATCATCATCATCATCATCATCATCATCATTTTCATCATCGCCCTCTTGATCATGTTCATCATGTTCATCACCACCACCACCACCACCATCATCTTCATCACCACCAACACCATCATCATCATCTTCATCATAATCATCATCATCAACATCGTCATCATCATCATCATCCTTGTCATGCTCATCCTCAGCCTCATCCTCGTCATGCTCATCCTCATCCTCATATTCATCATCATCATCATCATCATCCTCGTCATGATGATGAAGATGAAGATGGTGATGATGAAGATGGTGATGTTGATGATAATGATGATGACAATGATGATGATGAATTTGAAGATGATGATGATGAAGATGATGACGACGACGATGATGATGATGATGAAGATGAAGATTATGATGATGATGAAGATCATGATCTTGATGACGACGACGACGACGATGATGATGATGATGATGATGATGCTGCTGCTGATGATGATGATGATAAATAAGAAGATGACAATGATGATGACGATGAAGATGATGATGACAACGAAGACGATGATAATGATGATGATGATGATGATGATGATGATGATGTCGATGACAATGAAGACGATGACATTGATGGTGATGGTGATGATGATGATGATGAGATGATGATGATGATGATAATGATAATGATGAGGATGATGATGAAGACAATGATGATCAACATGATGATGATGATGAAGATGATGATTATGAAGATGAATATGATGATGATGAAGATGAAGATGATGATGATGTCGATGATGATGAAGATGTCGATCTTGATAATGGTGATGATGATGATGATGATGATGAAGATGATGATGATGAATATTGTGATGTTGATGATGATGGCGATGACGGTGACATTAATGACGATGAATATGATGATGATGGAGATGACGACGATGATGATGATGATGAAGATGGTAATGTTGTTGTTGTTGATGATGATGATGATGATGATGATGATGAAGATGATGATAGGTAGCCAGATTGGTAGCATAATTTATAAAGGATATTCAACATAACTGAAAATTTCTAGGTAGCTAGAGTTTGTAGTGGAGGTTTTCTTTTCTGGTGCTTTACGATATATAATTTACACTGGTACATGTGTTTTATAATATATGCAGTGATGCATATAATACAATAATATGTATTGGTGTGTATTCAGTATTTTCAATGCACCAGTGTGTATATTGCAATGCCAGTGCACCAATGCATACATTGTTTGGTATAGGCACCAGCAAGTATAACATAAAAAATCAACGATGCATACTTTTTATTGTAAGTGCATCGGAGCATATTTTTTATTATACATGAATGGATGCATATAAAATGCATAAAGTGAGATGGTGCATAATTGATATTAGAAACACATTTGTGCATATATCATGTAAAGAGAATCGATGTGTATATGTCCTAAAAAAAACATTGGTTCATACATTATGTAAAAGAGAACTAATGGGTAAAATAATTTGTTATCTTAGTTCAAAGAAATGTAAAAGATAAACCAACTAGTTGAAATAATAGAATGTGTAGGGTTCACTGATGAACTTTTCTACAAATCATATATTTTAAAGTAATATTTATTTTTATTTCTTAATTATTGTGCTTGGGTAAGCATGTTGATTACGCCTTTGTTCATAGTCACAATCTACATCATTCATATATTTAATAATAATGTAAAATTTTGTGACATTAGAGAATACACTAGATGAAGAACTCATTTTATTATATAAGAATAAGAAACCAAAAATTGGGACATCATACAAGTCCACGATAATCAAAATGTGATATTTACATTATTACAATTATTGATACTTACAATTATTTATATAATATATGATACACTTTGAATGTGATTTTCATTGATGTCAAAGGAGTTCAATGAATGGCAAAAGGATAACCAAAGACATGATGGCAGGGTGAACTCAGTGAGAGCTGTATCTTCTTCTTCAAGGAGTTTTTCTGAGAACCGAGGCCATGGTCAAATAGATATTTCAACAAACTATGGGATGGTAGGTCATGGTGGGCATTTTCTTCTTCTTATGAATTATGGTGGTCATTTCATAAGGCAGCTACTTTAGGGCAATTTTTCAACACTTAGGCAAAATCCCCAAATTATCATACAATTACCAACTACTACTAAGCCCCTGCAATTAGAGCAAGGGAAATAACATTTTCCATCTCCCCTCGCCTCTAATGTCACTCTAAACTGAGCAAGCTTCCTTGAATTTTAATTCATAGTGAAAAATCCTTGTAGTGACAAGTAATGTCTTACCTACACCGTACCAAACAGTAACTTGTCAAATACATTAGATATAAGTATATTTATAAATGCAGTATATTATATACCAATTTCTATAAAGAAAAACATGAATACTGTGATGAATAGGATCATCATTGATGACAACATTAATGACAATCATTTTGAAAAAATATGGTAATTTGGTGAAAAATAGGAAAATGACTAAGTATGGGGAAATTAGTAAAAATTTCCTTAGGGAAATGCATGCCATAATTTATAAGAGAATATAAATGCTAGCACCACATGGGGGTCCTATAGATTTTTGTTTTTCCTACCTGACCATGTCTTTAGTTTGTCCTGAAAGAGCCCGAGGGAGAAGTTATGGACCTACAAAAACAAGGGTTTGTGCCAGAGCAAGCAAAAATGGCTACGTACCCTTAGAAAGATGCTCGCCCTAAATTATAGCTTAGAGTAAATGCTCGCAACACATAGGGGTTTTGTAGTGTGTTGGTTTGTATACATAACCATGGTATTATTTGTTCTTAAGCATGTCTGAAGAAAAAGTTGAATCTGCCAAAATGAGGTTTCAGAATAAATTTTGGAGAAAGTCCTGAAAATGACCGAGTGTTGGAAAACTGGCTCAAGTAGCCTTAAGAAAATGCCCGCCACAAATTGTGTGTTGAAGAAAATTCCCACACCATATGGGGGTCTAGTAGATTTATATTTGGCCTACCTGACCATGTCTTTAGGATGTCTTGGAAGTAGCCGAGGAAGAAGTTATGAACCTGCCAAAATAGTGTTTTAGGCAGATTGGACCAGACTAAGAAAGTTAGAAAAACTAGCTCATGTGGCCTTGGGAAAATGCCCGCCGTACCTTATAGGTGTATGATAAAAATTATCTGAAGCTATCATCCTACAACTTGTTCAAGATGATTTCTCATCATGGTATCATTTCTCAAAGAAGATGTTTGATGACAAAGATAATGGTTTGCTAAAATAGAGTTCCATTCTATTTTGCACTATTCCAGTACTAGCAAAACTACCTCAGTGGCCTTAGGGAAATGCCCGCCCTATCTCATAGGCTGATGAGAAAAATAATATGAAAGTGTTAGGCTATATCTTGTTGATGGATGCATCTAACCATGGTCTCAGTTCTCCTGTGGAGTGCTTTATGACAAAGATATAAATCTGCCAAAAGTAAGAAAATTATTATTTTGCATTTTAAGAACATAAGAAAATTGGTTGTTAAATTCAGAAAATTGAAAAAGCATTTTGAAATGCCCGCAAGGAGGGGTTATTGTGATCATAAATTTCATCAGGTAGCATAGTCATGTTCCTTGGTGAACTGACTATCCATCCATACCTTCAGGTTGTCTTATGATGGTTTCATATGCAAAATATCAATCTGCTAAAAATAGGGAAAATAATATTTTGCATAGTGAGAACAAAAGAAAATTGACCAAGTGTTAAAAATAGGAGTTTGAGAGGTCAGTTGGAAATGCTCACCAGGGGCTTTCTTTGTGCAAGTAAATTTATCAAATGTCATGGATCCATTCTTTGGTAAGTTGTCCATCTTCTCCTAACTTCAGGTCTCCATAGAGTGTTCACACGTGTGAAATAGGAGTCTGGCAAAATGGGAAGAAATATGTTTTGATGTTCAAAAGAGGTTGAGAATCTATTTTGAAATGCTTGCCAGAGGTTGTGTGTGTGTCAAAAGATTTATTTTGTGATATGGTATTGTTCATTGTTGAAATGGGTATCTAGCCATGCTTGTAGGTTTCCTTATGGTGATCACATGAGGGATAAATCAATCTGCCAAAGTAGAAGAAAATTTGTTTTTACAAGTTGAAAACAATTTTGTCTAAGTGTTAAATTAAACAGTTTGGAAGCCTATTTTCAAATGATCTCCAGCTAATGCATGTCTATCAAAAAGTCAAAAGGTGACATGGATATGATCCTTGTTGAGGTAGCTATCCAGCCATACTTTCAGTTTGCATTATGATGGTCATATATGCAAAAGATGGACCTGCAAAGTTAGTGAAAAATAATAAACATAATTTATTAAATAAGAAGCTACAGGAATGTATTTAGAAAAATAAACAAAAATTTAATAAAAAGAATTAAGACAGAGTTTTGAGGAGACACATCTTACTATTGGAGAGATGCAATGTTTAGAAGAAGTTTTAATTGATTATTTCATTAAAACAATAAATAACATACAGAGATTCGAAGAGGTGTCTAAGCATGATGACATGGCTAAGTAGCCTCAGAAAGATACCCGCCCTAAATTATGGGTTAGAGTAAATTCCCGCAACACATGGGGGTCTTGTAGTGTGTTGTTTTTTCTACCTAACCATGGTATTATTTCTCCTTAAGCATGTCTAAAGAAAAAGTTGAATCTGCCAAAATGAGGTTTCAGAATAAATTTTGGACAAAGTCTTGAAAATGACTTTGGAAAAATGGCTCAGGTAGCTTTACGAAAATGCCCACCATAAATTGTGTGTTGAAGAAAATGCCCACACGATAAGGGGGTCTTGTAGATTGATATTTGTCCTACCTAATCATGTATTTAGACTGTCTTGGAAGTAGCTGAGAAAGAAGTTATGAACCTGCCAAAATAGTGTTTTAGGCATACTGTACCAGACTAAGAAAATTGTCAAGTGTTGGAAAAACTGGCTCATGTGGCCTTGGGAAAATGCCCGTCGTACCTCATAGATGTATGATAAAAATTATCTGAAGCTATCATCGTACTGCTTGTTGAAGATGATATCTCACCATGGTCTCAGTTCTCAAAGAAGATGTTTGATGACAAAGATAATGGTCTGCCAAAACAGAGTTTTAGGTTGTTTTGCACTATTCTAGTTCTAGAAAAATTGCCTCAGTGGCCTTAGGGAAATGCCCGCCCTATCTCATAGGATGTTGAGAAAAATAATATGAAAGTGTTAGGATATAGCTTGTTGATGGGTGCATCTAACCATGGTCTTAGTTATCCCATGGAGTGTTTTATGACAAAGATATAAATCTACCAAAAGTAAGAAAAATATTATTTTGCATTTTAAGAACACAAGAAAATTGGTTAAGTGTTAGATTCAGGAAATTGAAAAGGAATTTTGAAATTCCCGCAAGGAGGGGTTATTTTGATGATAAAATTCATTAGGTAGCATAGTCATTGTCCTTGTTGAGCTGAATATCCAACCATACATTCAGGTTGTCTTATGATGGTTTCATATGCAAAATATCATTTGCCAAAAATAGGAAAAATAATATTTTGCATAACGGGAACAAAAGAAAATGGACCAAGTGTTAAAAACAGGAGTTTGAGAGGTCAGTTGGAAATTCCCGCATAAGGCTATATTTGTGCAAGTAAATTTATCAAATGTCATGGATCCATTCTTTGGTAAGTTGACCATCTGCTCCTAACTTCAAGTCTCCATAGAGTGTTCACACGTGTGAAATAGGAGTCTGCTAAAATGGGAAGAAATATGTTTTGATGTTCAAAAGAGGTTGAGAAGCTATTTTGAAATGCTTGCCAAAGGTTGTGTGTGTGTCAACAGATTTATCTTGTGATATGGTCTTGTTCATTGTTGAAATGGATATCTATCCACGCTTGTAGGTTTCCTTATGGTGATCACATGAGGGAGAAATCAATCTTCCAAAGTAGAAGAAAATTTGTTTTTACAAGTAAAAAACAATTTTGTCTAAGTGTTAAATTAAACAGTTTAGAAGCCTATTTTCAAATGATCTCCAGATAATGCGCGTGTATCAAAAAGTTCAAAAGGTGACATGGATCTGATCCTTGTTGAGGTGGCTATCCAGCTACTTTCAGTTTGCATTATGATGGTCATATATGCAAAAGATGGATCTGCAAGGTTAGTGAAAAATAATAAACAAAGTTTATTAAATAAGAAGCTACAGGAATGTATTTAGAAAATTAAACGGAAATTTAATAAAAAGAACTAAGACAGAGTTTTGAAGAGACACATATTACTATTGGAGAGATGCAATGTTTAGAAGAAGTTTTAATCGATTATTTCATTAAAACAATAAATATCAAACAAAGATTCGAAGAGGTGTCTAAGCATGATGACATGGCAAGGTGTAATTGGAGCAAGACATGAAGGACAGAGATGACTAAGGACATGTTGAAATATTGTAACTTCGAAGAATATTCTTTATGTATCTTTTGTGGTCCCCGATGGTCCAACCGGGAGAACCACTTGTATTACATTGTACCCCGATGCTCCTAATCGGAAGAACTAATAAGAGTCATGAGGTAGTCCCCTCTATTTGTAAAGGTGGGTCATCAGCACCCCAGTGTGGTTACTTGAGCCTACATGTGTAACTCGAGCCTACATGAGTTAACTTAAGCCGACGTGTTGATTGAGTAAACTTTAAGTAAACGGATGAATATAAATAGAGGTGTAGTGCTCCTCATTTGAGAGATACACACTCACTTGGAATAACGCACTGGTGGAGGAGAGGAGTTGCTGGAGAAGGAGGAGAATCAGGTTTTTTGATCTCCTTGTTGGTTTTACCTTTTTCCCTTTTGGGGCATCTATATTGAGGAAGCTTTTGCTGGGTTTTTCCCTTTAGGGTTTTCCCAGGATAAATCTGTGTTGTTCTTGTGATACTGTTTCTTTCAGTGATCTTGCTTTATATGCTTTTATTATGAAAAATGAAATGATATACTTATGTCTTAGTTAAGCATATGAAAATTCAACATGGTATCAGAGCTAACCTGAATAGGGTAGCTTTCACAAGTTACAGAAGATATGGATTCTTATTTTTGGTTCTCTCTCCACAATCAATCATCAAAAGAAGGCTAGGCTGATTCTCCTTTGAAGGGTGCATCGTTCTGTCGAAGCGGAATTCGATTCCGAGCATTTTCAATTTTCGATGTGGAAATTAGGGCTTTCTACAGAAGAGGAATTTTTGAGTGAGACCAACATAGGATTGTTCTCCTCATCAAAACCGAATTTTAGAGACCTGGATCAAGTTTTTTGGTTGGGTGAATCTTCGGGAAAGTCAAACCCTAGTTTGACCCCGAGCTAGAAAAACCCTAAATACTAAAACTGCTATGTTTTGGAAAATTTGCTATATTTCTATATTGGAGAAGGATCAGGAGCTGAAAATTTCAGGGGAAGAAGATAAAATCCTGATGAACACTTTGTCCAAAATTCATCCACATATTCGTTGTATTCCAGGAGATATGTTCTCTCCAAGTTAGGGTTCCAGCCTCTTCCAGAATTCATCCCTAAACAGGACACCTGGGGAGAATTGCAATATCTTGGGCTACAGAGGTCCAAATGGAATTCCTGAATTTTTTTTAGAAATGGAACGGATTTTAATTTCGGTGGTCCAAATATCAGACTCAGAATATGAACCAGTGACACGTGGCATCTCGTTAAACTTCGCTGTTTTGAACAGTCCTGTAACAGGTCACCTTGGGAAAAGGATCATAAATCCCAAATGGTGAAACCAATTCTGATGAAACATATGGTGGTGGATCCGGGACATGTGATTTTACCTCAATACAAAATTTCAGACATAGAGGATCAGAAATTGCGGATATATCACAGAAACCGTAACAGGCATTTCTGCAGAAGAAATTGGAAAATTAGGGCTTCCTGTTCCGGGAGCTTCCCTCCACTGTTTTCAGAAATGGAGTACATTGGACAGCTCCATTTGAAGAGATATATATGTATATCCAATAATATTTGAAATATTCCAAGTTTTAAAATTATGGTTTCTGTTACAAACTCTAGATCAGCCAGCTCCGGAACCAGGATGGACACCTCAAATCGGTAAGATCTAATCCTTTGCTATGTTCATTTGAGGTTCTCTTTTCAAAGTGATATATGACATCAGCTTGATGATAAGCTTGGTGAAGTTGACAACTTCCAAGCCTAGAAGTATATGATCTCTCTGAAGAAAATGGATTGGACACCTACATGAGCATAGAGGATCCAGTTTCAGAGGGAGATGAGGCTAGACGCCTTTCTCAAGAAGAACTTCGTCAAATCCAGAAGTTCATTGATAATTCAGTTTCGAATCAACTTGTACTACAAGTGTATTCCCTAAAGACATCGATGAGGTTTGATTCCTTGAACAAGCTATTTGAAGGGAATATCATAGATCAGATTATGACCTTAAGAAACCAACTGAAGAATGTGAATATCCAGAATGTAGAGAACATGCAGTCATAAGGATCTCTCAAATCAAAGAACAACTTCAAGCGAGGAAAGAAGAAGTGAAGAATGCAGAAGTGGTGATGGCCACCTTAGATGGCCTCCTAGGATCATGAAATTCATTCATTTAAGAAATGTGTTCCAGAAGGAAGTGATTACTTTCAGCCGACTTTGGGAAGAAGAAGAAGCTCGTCTCTGAAGATCAAGATCTCATCTTCCAAAGAAGATCCCTCAATCAATGAGAAATATTAAGATCTCAACTCTTGAAGAACTTCTTATCCACCTCAGCATTCGGATAAGAAACGACGCTATCATAAATGAAGAAGTCGATGAAGCTGAAGACTCAAGAAGGAGAATACCCATGAAACAAATAAAGATAAGTATTCAATTGTCATTTCATGATATTGTTTTGTTACACATTTGATTATATTCAGTTGATGTGTTATGCATGATAGATTGTTTGCATTAATGACTGTATACTACTAATATGCATGTGATGGGTAAGTAGCTCATGGTGCTATACAAATATCCATTGCTACTTATCAAACCTCTTTGTTGACATATTTGTTAACACCCAAAAATGGTTAACTACCTCATCTACCCCACTACATGGCTCATTTGTCCATTTACCTACCATATTTCCCATAAAATCCCACTAAAAAGCCTCCAAAAGGCCTAAAATGCCTCTAAAAGGCCATAAAACCATCTAAAAAGCCTCCAAAAGGCCTAAAATGCCTCCAAAAGGCCCAAAAACCCCTTTTTCCTCCAAAAATGTCCAAAATTCCTCTAAAAATAGCAAAATCCCCAAAAGGGAAGAAAAAATATAAAATAATGAGGAAAAGGAGGAAAAACCCTAAACAAGCTGCCCTAAACCATATGGTTTCCAAAACCATGGGCCAGCACTCCACCACTAAAAAACTATAAATAAGTGGTGGAGACCCCTCATTTCACATCCACAGTCAAAAGCATCCTGCCTTTGCCGAAATTATTCTCGAAACCCTAGCTTACCATCAATCTATTTTCACCATTGAGAACTCTTTTTGGCCCATTTCCACCACCGGAAAAGGAAAAAGAAGCAGCTTGGAGCTCGAAGCCACCGACATCGGACCAGCGCAACGGACTCCATCAACCTCCTCATTGGAGGTAACATCAATACAATCACCATTATACATTTCTTTACTGTTTTTCACGTTATTTACTTTTTACTGTTTTAGCTTAGTCTTTGTTTCAGTTTATCTTTGTTTACATCATTGAACTGCTACTAAGGATTCCAGATTCCTTAGTAGATGCTCATCAGCACAAGCTAGGGTGAAAACCCTAGCTACAGTTTTGGCGACTCCGCTGTCTTTTTTATTGTTATTTTTTCATACTGTACTTTCAGCCGTCGTTTTCGGCCGCCGGAAACCGCGTTTTTTCCTTTCGCAGCCGCGGCCCGACCGCGCATTTCAGGCCCTAACCCGCGACCAGCCCGCCACTGTCAGCCATTTTTTCCTGCGCCCCGACCGTGTTTTTTCAGCCCACAGTCGCGATCCGACCGCGCCTGTTCATTACACAGGCGCGCTCCGACCGCCACTGTCAGCCCGAATCCTGCGACCCAGACCGCGCCTGTTTCCACTAAACTCGCGATTTGCACGC
>LPNX011163795.1:0-65720 GCA_001517045.1 Pseudotsuga menziesii | reverse complement strand
AGAGTTAGACTCAACCAAGAAAACCTCCGCTCAGCTGAAGGACACCTTGAGAAGAGAGAGGGAGGAGAGCAACAGATTAAAAAGAAAATACGAGCATGCACTCAAAGAGATAGAAGTTACGAAGCATGAAATTCATGCTATCCAGCAGGAAGCACAAGCAAAAGAAACTACAAAAGAAGCCTTAAGTAAAGCACATCAAGAAATTCAGGACTTAAAGAGCGAAAGGGAACAAATGAAGACACAGATAGAAGAGCTGAAGGAGCAGCAGAAGGACATCTACGAATCCAATACCTTATATGTTAGAGATCTGCAAGAGCAGCTGGAGGCAGCCAAGGAGCAGCAGGTAGATCTGGAGCCCGTCAAAGATCACATCCTGGCTCAGAAAGCTAGGATGCTGCAACTGCAAACGGACCTGGAAGAAGAAAGGTGGCAAATCTTGCAGATTGATGGCAGGCTGGATGAAATATTAAATACAGCATCTTATTTCATGGACAGATCACAAGACATCCTGGAGGTGCTGACTTCAAGGATAACCAGAGTAGAAGATGATCAAGAAACCCCAGCTGAGCTACCAGTTAAAGATAAGCAGGCTTTGAAGCGGGACCATGATCTGATCGAGTTTGCTGTTATTACTGCAGAGGAATTTCAAAAGACAGTGAAGAAAACAAAGGGAGCATGTACAGAGTTCTTTAGAAGAGCCCTTGTCACCTATAATCGCTGTCAAGTGGAAGCTGAACATAGGCTACACGAATTCCCTGATCATGATACAACTGCAGGGATGTTGCAGACAAGGCAGCAGGAGGATGAAGCCAAGGTCCAATGTATCAGAGCCATTGATGAGCCGATCCTAAAAAATGAAATTGGACACGCAGCCATTAGTATTCAGCTCTTGGAGGAACAGGTGCACCTGAACAAGGCCAGAATAGAAGCTATTCGGAACCAAGCAGATAAGTTCGAACTGAATATACAATTCCTGGATCCCCACTCATTTGAAGGACTCGCGGCTGAGGCAGTAGCGTGGAGGAAATTTTTGGAAGACCAAGCGGGCCCCTCCAAGTGAGAAGGACTGGTCAAACTTTGTATAATGTAATATTTTGTAAGGGGTTGAGAGAAATTGAAGCGTTGGGGAGCCCAAAGGTCACTTTGGGCAACCCAAGCATTTTTTGCTTTTTGTATAAAACTAGGGAATAAAGACAGAGAGAGGGCTTTTTTTCCTCGGTCACACTGGATGACCTATTGTAAAGAAGAACTATTTCCTTTTTGCAATAAAGAATTGTAGTTGGCCTGTTGGAGAAAGTACTGTGGGATTTTCCAAATGGTGTGCAATGGATGGCAGGAAAATGAACTATTTTGTTTTTCAGCATATGTCCATGAATTGTGAGATCGTTCTAACTCTATGACTTATGTCTTGTTAAATGATTTCTGGTTTATTTTGTGGAAAATTCACTCTTAGTAATGCTGGTGCTTCACATAACAGTTAGCTATCTGATTGTTGGAATAATTTCTCTTTCATGTGATGTAAATACAAGTATCAGTTACCTGTGATTGTGTTTATCCTGCATGAAGTTAATGCATTACTAATTAATAGTTGTTTTGGCTCCCCGGGGATAGGTAGTTAGTCATCTTAGTTCATAGTTGCATATGTGGTTTAGGTGTTGTGAACGTAAGACGAGAGGTAAGAACCTGCGCAGCACATCGTGTGGTTCCCGGCATCCTTATCACCCTGCATGGTTTAGATAGGCATGTGCATTGCATATTAAGTCAAAAATACAAATTCCGGTGGACCGGGCCGCAACCGGTAGACCCTTGTTGTTATTTTGACCTACGGTAGCCGGACCGTAAACCGGACGGATTCCCTATACCAAACAGTCAGCGGGCTAGTTGGGAACGCTGATTGGGGAGAATCCCTTACTGTTGCCGCCTGCGAATTCCCAGGCCTCAACAGGGTGCTTGCTTTAAACCATATAAATATTTGACTAATTTGCATACCTTCTGTTCTTGAACTTTGATAGCAAAGCCTTCAGGCTGATCCATATACACATCTTCTTTAAAGTCTCCATTCAAAAATGCAGTTTTAACATCCATGTGATGTATCTTCCATCCTTTTTGTGCTGCTAATGAAAACAAAGTTCGAATGGTGCCCCATTTAGCTGTAGGAGAAAATGTTTCTGTGTAATCAACACCTTCTTTCTGTGCATACCCTTTTGCTACAAGTCTCTCTTTGTGTTTTTCAAGTGATCCATCTGCTTTATATTTATTCTTATATATCCACTTGCATCCAATCGGTTTGGTTCCAATTGGAGGATTCACTAACCTCCAACTTCCATTTTTTATGAGAGCATCATACTCTCTTTGCATTGCACTTTTCCATACACCACTATTTACTGCTTCTTGAAAAGTTGCAGGTTCATCAAATGCATGAAAGTTTAAATCACAATCTAATGTTACAAAATCATCACACCTTTTCGGAAATGTCTTAGTCCGTATTGATCTACAAATTTCTTCTTGTTGTGGTGTTTGCTCTGTTTCTTCTTTAAGAGCAGGTTCTGCATTATCCATGATACTTAGTTTATCCATTCCATTAACAATAACACCATCTGTCTCATCTTTTGTTTCATCAACTTGTGCATTAGAAGGAAATTCCAAAACTGGACTTAGAACAGGAATTCCCCCTTCAATATTTGGAGGTTCATTATCCATTTCATGATAGATTTTTTTAGAATGAAATCTATCAAGCTGAGCAAGTTGTTTATCAATAGTGAGTGCATATTTCTCAAACTCAAGAAATATAACATCTCTAGAAATAATAAACCTCATGTTATCTTCATAATACAACCTATAAGCTTTCTAAGTATTAGAATATCCCCAAAAAATACACTTCCGACTTCTTGCTCCTAATTTATGTCTTTGCTGCTCAAGAATCAAAGCATAACATGTGGAACCAAAAATTCTAAAATGCCTGACAGCTAGAAGATGATCATGCCACATTTCATAAGGTGTTTTGTTTTGTAGTGCAACAGAAGGACATATATTCTTAATGTAGACAACACAAAGAACTTCTTCTCCCCAAAACATTAGCTTGACATTCTTAAAAAACATCAATGATCTTACCATATTCAAGAGTGTCCTATTCATACATTCCGCCACACCATTTTGTTGTGGATTATAAGGAACAGATGTTTGATGTTTAATACCATTCTTCTGCAAATATTTTTCAAAATCTTGAGATGTATATTCACCACTGTTATCAGTTCGAACGGTTCCAATATTGAGTTGAGCTTCATTTTTAATCCACCAGTGAAAATTTCTGAATGTATCAAAAGCTTGAGATTTTTCTTTTAATAAATAAACCCAACACATCCTCGTAAAGTCATCAATGAAAGTCATGATATATTTGTTACCATTTGCTGATGGAACGGGCATGGGCCCACATAAATCTGAGTGAACAAGACCAAGCTTTCTTGAAACTCGAAACATAGAATCATTAAAAGGTTGTTTACTGTGCTTGCCTAAGACACAAGCATCACACGGGGAAAGTTGTCTTGGAATAGTAAGAAGCCCTTGAACTCCTTTCTGTTTCATAATCCTGAGACTGTCATAATTAATATGACCAAATCTAGCATGCCACAATAAGCTAGAAGATAAATTACTATTATGCTGAACCAAATTTGCAGAATTCTGTGAATTGGATGATGTACCATTCAACTTTAAAAGTTTGTTATCTTTCACTCCATTCATTACAATCACATTATCATAAGCTCTTCTAATTTCAATGATACCATCAAACATATGTATCGATTGATTTTGTTGTCTAATTTGCACAAGAGATATTATATTTCTCTTCAATTGTGGAACATAAGCATGTCAGAAAGTATTTCATCAGCAAGTCTTGATAATTTCAATCTAACAGAACCAATTCCTGAAGATTGTAACTGAGACTTATCTGCCAAATGTACTACCCCATCAATTTGATCACTAAACGTTTCAAAGAAGTCTTTTCTAAATGTCATATGACATGTGGCTCTAGTATCCAATAACCAAATATCATTCCATGAAAACAAAGTATTGAAAGCTTCTTCAATTCCTAGATTACAATGTGAAACAACATAATGTGCAGATTCAGGAGGGTTACCTTTATCATTTCCTTTATCTTGTACTTGCTCTTTCTTGTTAACAATTTTATCCCAAGAAGTTCTACAATAACTGGCAGTATGACCAGTTTTTCCACATCTATAACATTGTTTCTCTCCTTCATTAAATATTCCCCCCTTCCTCTATATTGTCCTCTTTGTCCTGTACCTCGACCTCCACTTCTATTTTCATCCTTTGCAAATTCTTCTTTTGATTTGTGTCCTTTCTGTGCAAGACACAAAGTTTCTTCATTGGGTTTAGACTCCTTCCCAAATGCTTTCTCTCTTTCTACAATTTTCTCAACAAGTGTTTCAAAGGTCATAGCTTTCATTTGGCCACTAGCTTGAAGTGATTCTAAATAATGAGTATAGGTAGGATATAGAGCTTTAATAAATGCAGTAAGTTGAATGTCAACTTTTACACCAATTGCATCAATATCATGGAAAATGGCTCTAATTCCAGAAGCAAGTTTCATTGGATCATTATCTTTTAATTCTCAATTAAATAATTTCATCAACAGTTGTATGATTTCAAGCTCAGAATGTGAATCATACAAATCTTTTAGTTTCTTTAATGCTTCCCAAGCACTTTTGCTAGAAACTAAATGTCTACTTACTTCTTCACTTACAGAGGAAATAATCAAGGCATAAGCCTTATTGTCCTTGCTTTTCCATAACTCTTTGGCATTAGTAGGTGGTATTGGTGCACTTCTATCCACTTCATTTATTGCTTCTCCATCTTCCTTATATTCTAAATTCTCATTTTCACAAATTCCATCCTACATATCATTAAAAATAAGGGTATTTTTAACTTTATGAAACCATTCCTGATAATTTTCTTTTCCAGATAAAATAACTCCAACAATTGAAATTTACTGTGTAGTAAATTTTTGTGAACAAAATACAGTGTGATATATTCTTTTCCTTTTAGCCAATGTTCTTTAAAATATTTTTATCTGCTAAAAAGATTTCCCAAAAGGTTTAATAATTCAATTTAAAAAAACCTTGTACTCAAATATAAATGGCTGTTTAAAAACTTTTATTTTCTGAAAAGAACTCCCCAAAGATTTGATAATTAATTTAAAGAAACCATTGCACGAAAATATAAATGGCAGCTCTCATCCTTTTTTTTTCTCTTTTTAAAAAAGAAAATAATTCTTCAAAACAATTACCGAAACCATTTACGTGCAGTCTCCTCTTAATGTGCAGTCTCCTCTTAATGTGCAGTCTTTGTCTTTCTTCCACAATCTTTACTAAGTATCTCTCCTTTCTTCCTTTCTTGGTGATAGCTCCTTTGCTAGATCCTCCTTCCCAGGATCCTTCTTTCTCACCAATGCTTCGTTGCCTTTGCTATGATACCACTGAAACAGGCCGTGAAGAACCTCAGCAAATCAATATCTTATTACGTAGATGAGTGTTACATATAAAGGATATCAAAACCGTTATCTACAGTTAGATAACGAGATTACTAACTAATAACTGAAATATTATTTACAATGTAACCCGAAGGATTACTCAACAATCAAAATACGGTTAACATCAAAAGTTCCTGGTTACGGCTGAAGCTGACCATGTGAGGTCTCCAACCTCGTCAACATTGGCTTACGAAAATCGTACACGTAGATGGATTAATGCTGAGTCGTCGAAACTATCTTCTCTATCTACAAGCAATGCGTCTGCTGATTCAAAACAACATGTCCAATGGTAAAAGATGTCCTCGCAGTTTTGAACGCTTTAAGGGAATTGCAATGCAATGACTCGTCCATAGCTATTTTTATTGCCTCGCTTCATTTATAATTAGTTAGTAGTTAAATTTCAAATTTTATTTTTATTCAAAAAACTATAGGAAACAGATAAATTTTTTATTCGTGGAGTTGTGTCATGTGTAGTTGAATCCAGTTAGGGTTGTGTTACTAGGTTAACAATGTTTGGACCTTAAGCATAACAAAGCTTGGTGAGTTATGAGATATTAGTTGTGATTGTAAAGGAGTCTCTATAATAGCTATGTGCACGTGTTTTAAAGTTTAAACATGAGAGTTAAATAGGTATTGATGTAACGTTTTTTAATCTTTCCTTTGGATAATGGTTATATATATATATATATATATATATATCTTTTTTTTTAATTTCTTTTTACAATGAAAAAATTATATGAAGATATGTTGATGCCCTTGGGTACTAAGGAGATAAAGGATAAGTTTTTTTGTTTTCTAGGATATAGAATTCATACCGTAGGCATGCTTCAATGACCATGGATGATGGTGATGGGTTATGTTCATCCTTGAACGTTATAGAGCAGCATCAACCCGCCATGCTAACCTAACAACACCTCTTTTTATTGCAAGAGGGCTTAGGGTTTTTCCCAATGTTTATTTTCATGTGAAACATCTCGCAATACCAAGTGGCTAACAACATGGTCCCATGGAAACTCCCCATTTCAACTAGAACTTGATCATAAAGAAAGCCGAAGAATTTCTATGGTTGACATGAGAGTACCTCTCAAACCACATATTTTCGATGAGAAGAGACATGAGAGTACCTCTCAAACCACATATTTTCGATGAGAAGAAATTCATAAATTCTAAGAGAACAATCATAGTAAATGCAATAATCCAAGTGACATATTTCAAATTTCTATGCTTTTACTAACTTCATGGACATGCACATATTCCGCTCAACCAATCTATGTCATAGGAGAATACTTCAATGTTAATGAATATTTTTATTAATTACTATGTTTATTTTTATGACCATGTATATTTGATGATGATTCTTTATATCCAAAAAATCTATACACCAATTCAGAGTTTAGTTATGGTCATCCAATTCTTAGTTAGATCGTATTTTGAAAACTAAATTATTGTTATAAATATCATATAAGCAACATTAAACATTTAAAACATTGGCATAATATAAAAGTTAATTTATTTTCGATTCAATCCAATATCTAATGGTATAAATATCCCAAAAAAATAAAGTGTGATTGTGATAGGTTAGGTGTCTACATGCTTTTTGTCTCTTACTCTTAATAAAGTAATAGAGTTTTTTACACATCAAATGATATGAATAATAATAAGTTGGTAAATAATGATAAGTTGGTAAATAAAGAGATTACCATTTGTGATGACATTGCTTACTAGTATTTTCATTTGGTCATGAACCCATCATTTGGTGTTGTTAAAATGTAATCTTGAATATATGGTTTCGGCTACCCAGTGGCATAATAAGTTGTTGAGATTAATTTTCTAGAATTAAATAATAAATTTTTAGATAATTAAAGGTTGGTGTTATTTATTTTCATCAAAATCTCTTAGCTTTATTTATTTCTTTTTGTTAGTTGACATGTTTTTTTTCCAAGTTTGATACTCTTATGGCTAGAGGGTAATTAAATAGTCTAAATATTGTTTTATTAATTTGGAAATAATATATTTGTATTGAAATTAGGTTTGATTTAATTACATACTGTTAGGATTATTAATCCTCCCTTGTCCAAATTTGGTCATATGTCTAAATTGGGAGTCATGTCTAAATCGGGAGTACATCCAGTCTATTTATAGTCATTAACACCATTGGGTCCACTTGACCTAATTGGGGCACATGTTTCAGTTACTAAAGTGTGGGGAACACTAATTGAGGCTCACTGCCACTTATTGCACTTGATTGCACAAGTTTAGGAGCCTCCTAGATCAATCCCTACAATTTAGGAAGCCAATGGGAGTGCCGAAACCAACCAAGGTCAATTCACTTTAGTTAATGACTATTCAAGCTAAGTTAGGAGTCAGTTACATTCAGTTCAAGTCCTCTACATTCAGTTAGCGCTAGGTTTACTTGAATACACACATGTGGGGCGCATTTCTCACCTACCATAGTCAGTTAACTTTAGTCAACATTGAATGTAACACTTTAGTTGTGTTTTAGAGCTCCGATGAACTCCGGTTATGGTTTAGAAAAGGTCAGTTAACCACTGCGTCCTCCGATAGTGATTTAGGCAAGGTATTGGTTACCTACATTCAAATAGAGTCTAATCAATTCGAACTTCCTCATGTGGATTCGAATTGCTTGTGGCTATTAAAGACATTTTGCTTCTTTGTAATCATCATCGGATTACTTTTTTGATTAATGAAAGCATTCACAGCTGCAAGCCTTTTGCACTGTTTCATTCTTCAATTGCTGAGTAAATTGTGAGATCCACTTTGTGAGTTGTGTACTTGTCTACAGATCTATATGCTCAAATTTACATGGTATCAGAGCCTCAGTGGACAAGACTCCTCTCCTCCTCAGATCTCCAGCCAAATCAATTTTTTTTCCAGTACTGCACCAGAAGCGGAGAATTTACCACTTAATATCCCAAGTTAAGAAATTGTTGATCAAGCTTGCTTGATCAACTATGCTGGGTGTGAAGGAAATTCCAAAAGTGCAGACTGTCGACCTTACTTTGTATGTTTGATTGTGTGACAGGTTATCAGCTTCTCTTACAGCATTCACTATAAGCAGCCCTTTCTTCTCACTGCATTCGCTATAGCAGCTTAGTTCTTCCTATTACATTCGAAATGGCTCATCAAATAGAGCTTCTCACTCCCTTCAACTATCACCAGTGGAAGGATGACATGACAGTATTGCTCCGCACCAAGCATCTCTTCAGACTCATAGAAGAAATAGAGGAAGAGCCAGAATCAGATAAAGACAAAGCTAAGTACATGAACAGGCTTGATGAAGCCATTGGTCTCATGCTCTCCTCAGTCTCTAGAGATCTTCGATTTCACATCCAAGACTTGGACACTCCCAAGGAGGTTTGGGACAAGCTTGCTTCCTTATTTGATAAGCATGATGAGATGAGGATCCATCAGCTAGAAAATGATCTGATTACTCTCAATCCATCTAATTTTGAATCTCTGAATGAATTCTTCTCAAAGTTCAAGAACCTGATATATCAGTTGAAGCAATGCAAAGTGAAGAAGGATGAAGATCAGCTCATCCTTGCCATTCTCACAAAGCTCAATACAGACTACCCAGTCTTTGTATCCACCTTCCAAACAGTAAGGCTCACTACTCCAAATTGGAAGATGCCCACTCTTAATGCCTTCATCCAATCTCTTATTTTTGAGAATGATAAATTGATCCAAATGGGGATCATCCGATCTCCCAAAGATCTAGCTCTAGTTGCAAGAGGAGATAAGGTAGCAAATGACAAAGGGAAGCAAAGAGATGAGTCCCCTGTGAAGAAAGAGCAGTCAAAAGAACCTTCAGGTTCGAAGAGAAGCAAGAAGAATGGCAAAGGAAAGGTCCTCTGCTCTTACTGTGGAAGGGGCTTCCATTCAGAAAGCTCCTGTATGAGAAGACAACTTGATGAAATGTCCCTTCTCTTGAAAAAGCACAACATTTCTGTACCTGCTATCGCAAGGAAGGAAGACTTTGAAGAAGAAGAAGAATACCAAAGGAAAGGACATGCATTGAAGGTTTGCCGCACATCAGCACTTGTCTTCCTCATTGATTCTGGAGCTTCCAACCATATGGATACATCCATAGAATAATTCTCTTCTTTTCAGTCCTTTGATGGTCCTAGTATTCAGATGGGCAATAACAGTGAAGTCAAAACAAAAGGGAAGGGCTCTATCCAACTTGAACATGGAAGGTTCAAATATGTGCTATTTGTTCCCTCCCTAGCTTCAAACCTGTTATCTGTCTATCAGATGACCCATACTGGATCTCCAAAGCGAGTGATCTTTGGTCCTAACTCAGTGGAGATCACAGATATCTCTACTGGGAGCATCATAGCAAAGGGTACTGCAAATCATGCTTCAAAAGCATATGAGTTCTCACATTTCATGGCTCCTTCAGAACCAGTGCACTCTCAGCAGCCACCTGCAAGGGAAGGTAAAATCATTGCATCTACTTCTTTTACAGCTTCTACTAGTATTACAGATCCATCTATATCAGTTTATGACATTGAGATCCGGGGTGACTCAGATCTAGATTCAGTCCCTACTTCCAAACTGAAAGCTAGGAAGATGACTGGAAACTCACCTGACACTCAGAAAGGAAAGACTCTTGCGCTATGTCATACTATTTCACCTCCTTCAGAGAGATGCAATAGAATTCCTGTAAGATGCAATATGGCAAGGGACCAGTCTTACTACATTCAGAAGAATGGATATGATCATACACCTCTTCATTCAGCAAGAGACAAAGATTACATTCCTCCTTCCTCTCATCATCATTTTTGGAGAAGAAAGAGAAGTCTACATGCCAGGCCCTAGAATACCTATGCACAGCACACCATGCATGCTGCTTCACTACCTCATAGAGATGGCAGCAACATATTTTCAAGTTTTTCAAACTTGAGACCTTATTCTACCTGCTTAGATAGAGGGAAGGCTTTTTTCCCATGTGATTTTTGCCTCGATCCTTGTATTAAGCAGTTACTTTATTTTACTTGACGTAATGTGTGACCTATGGTCTTAGTTATCAGGGCCCACAGTTTGTCCAAGTTAGCATTCAGGGGGGGTGTTAGGATTATTAATCCTCCCTTGTCCAAATTTGGTCATATGTCTAAATCGAGAATCCATCCAGTCTATTTATAGTCATTAACACCATTGGGTCCACTTGACCTAATTGGGGCACATGTTTCAGTTACTAAAGTGTGGGGAACACTAATTGAGCCTCACTGCCACTTATTGCACTTGATTGCATAAGTTTAGGAGCCTCCTAGATCAATCCCTACAATTTAGGAAGTCACTGGGAGTGCTGAAACTAACCAAGGTCAGTTCACTTCAGTTAATGACTAGTCAAGCTAAGTTAGGAGTCAGTTACAGTCAGTTCAAGTCCTCTACATTCAGTTAGTGTTAGGTTTACTTGACTGCACACATGTGGGGAGCATTTATCACCTACCACAGTCAATTAACCTTAGTCAACACTGAATGTAACACTTTAGTTGTGTTTTAGAGCTCCGATGAACTTCGGTTATGGTTTAGACAAGGTCAGTTAACCACTGAGTCCTCCGATAGTGATTTAGACAAGGTCTTGGTTACCTACAGTCAAATAGAGTCTAATCAATTCAAACTTCCTCATGTGGATTCGAATTGCTTGTGGCTATTAAAGCCATTTTGCTTCTTTGTAATCATCATCGGATTACTTTTTTTTATTAATGAAAGCATTCACAGCTGCAAGCCTTTTGCATTGTTTCATTCTTCAATTGCCGAGTAAATTGTGAGATCCACTTTGTGAGTTGTGTATTTGTCTACAGATCTATATGATCAAATTTACACATACATATTGGATATAATAATTATTTGAAGTCTTCCCACACTGTGGTTTAACAAATTGTTTTTAAAAGAAGCAAAAATTTATACTGCATATCAAACTATATAAACTTTTAAGTTTCATCATTTTATTGATGGTAGAAACCTAGGTTCGATGAGTATGAAATTTTGTGGCGATTTTTTTTCGTTATTGTTACAATTTTGTGGAAAAAGTGTCGAAATTCTATAACTTCTGCTTTGTAGCAATAGTTGCTAGCAACTGCGGTGAGATTGCCACCTCATGGCTCTTGTTTAATAATAAAACAATTAATCAAATCATTAAATAATTAATAGTAGAGATGCATGAAATATTTTTTAAAATATATAAATGTTATTTTAATATTAATTTTTTTATTATTAAAAATATAATATTAATTTATACATTTAAAAAATAGGTTGATAATTAATAGTTTTTTACATTTACAAGAATATATATATTTACAGGCGTATTTGTTTTTTTTAAAGTTTGCAAATTGTATTAAACTTTTGATACAAATGTTACATCAAAATTAACATCACAGACATAGGTGTGGGGTGGTTTGAAATAGAAATGCCACCACCCCAACCAGTCAATAATATGGACATATCTTACAAAAATATGGCACAAAAACCCATCAACCGATGAGGGCCAAACACTTGACTCAAAATGCATACGGATATCGTTCAAACACACATTATATAGTAGTCTAAAAAAACCCAATTAAACATAAAAACTAAAAATAGCAGGTGAAACCGGTGGTGGGCCAAGCTGGCTGTTAGCACCAAGATTTGAGCCCCAAGGTTGAGGGAAGGCCTGCTCTCGGGTAATAGCAGAACTACTTTAGACTGTGCCTCCAGCCTTGCGCAGTCAGAGAGGGATCTCTCACTTGTCTTCAGATCTTTACTTTGCGTAAGATATTCGCTCAAGGATGGTCAGGAGGCTGGACTCCTAAAACGGGACAAAGTAGAGTGACGTGAGATGCAGGTGGGATTATTAGGGCAAGGGACCATTGACAATGGAGTCGAAAATCTGATTAGGGAACATTTGCATGATGAAAAGAATGGCGTGAGGTTGCAAACAAAGGCAAGATAGCTGTCGATCTCGTAATTAGGAGATATTTAGTGGGTGTTTAGAAGATAAGAGAGAACAACCCATCACGTGGAGCACCAACAAGATGAATTCCACGTAAATTTAGAAGAACACTTGATCAATTTCTGAAACAACAGGCGGAGCATAGTAGGTATGAATTCAAAACTGTTATACACTAAGTTACAGTCATGAAAGCAATCAACAAATTGGAATGGAAATAGGATATACATTTCACGTAAAGAAAATACATATTGAAAGAAGCAATGACACATGAATCTCTGTCTTAAGAAACAAATCTTTCTCTACAATCTTATTCATAACACAGGCATCAGATCTTATTTGCAACGGAGAGCCTTAGCCCTTGAAGGTTTTCCCAACCTTCCAGCTTCTTCTATCTCCCTCTATCAGGAGTGTATTTATACTATTCTAGTGCCGAGACTATTCTCCAAAACAAACCTAAATATTGTTTCCAGTCAAAATCATGCATTAACAGTATAGAGAGTGGAACTATTGCCATGTTTTACAAATATAAACAAACATATGGAGCTACAACGTGTGATAATGCGGACTGACAACACAAAGTTTTCTTCCTCCCCTCTTCATGAAAGGGATCCCCATGTTGCATGCCGATGGTCAGTTATCCACTCAGGCCACTTCGGATATACCTTTCTGTCTCTTTGACCAGCCCATTTCTTCCAGACCATGTCACTCAAAGGCTGACAAGAAGACTCAAGTCCTGTCACCCAATCATTTTCTTGACCCCTCTCTCATCTGGTAACATGGTTATAGGAGGAGGCTGGGAAAAAGGTGGTCACGCACTTAGTGATGATAAATGACTTAAGAAGCTTATCATCCTTGTACCACTTTCTTCCTCCTAGGAGGAGGGTTTTCTTGCAGGCCATGCAGCTAGGTGTACATTTGACCTTCTCTTTTCCCACGACAAAATAGTCAAGTGGAGATTCTAGGGGCGGTGTCGAAGGCTCTGGACCTATATGGTCCTAGAGTGAGCATTTGCTCCAACAGTTCTGCCACCACTGTGGGATGGGATTTCAGAGGTCATGACTGCAACTGGGAGCATCAGAGAGAGGTTGCTGGGATGTAAAAAACCACGCATAGCACCTCCAAGGCCCGGGCTGTGTGGAAGAGGGCGAACCTCCCTCAACATTTAACATCTATGCCCTGGTGGTTGGTGACTTCTCGGTGTCAATAACCAGGACGACGAAGAAACACAATTTCATGTTCGCCAACCATCAATACCCCTTGTCGAACTAAATTCCTGAACCACACAGCCATAGCCATCTGTGAAGGGACTCAACACTCTTTGGAGTTCAACCTTTAGCTCTCACTGTTTGTACATTTTCATACCTCGACAACCCCAGAAGATGGAGCTATATAGGGCAAGCTGAAACAGTCTGGAGACGGCTATAGTCTTGAACACCGGTCGATGCGATAGTAGCCCGTGGGATGCCAGGGTGGGGATCTTCTCTTCTGATGATCAATTATATTATCTGAAAATGGATAGGATTCTAAGTACTTCCCGTGTGGCTGCCAAGCTGGTTTCAAGGACTGTGGATTTGACCTTTCTTGCCTTTTCACTCGCTGTGACGGTGGTGCTGAGTAGACTCAGTTTGTGGCTTCTCCTAACTTTGTGTAGACATTTGATTCTCCATTTCAAAATCTACACCTCCTATTTCCCCATTGCTTTTCCCACGTGAACCACGTGCCAGACCTGTGGAGTCGGGGAAGTTAGCGTTATTGGACGGGACATTTGCCTTAGGTTTATCAAAGACGACGCTTGGGGATATCAATCCATCTGCCAAGAGGCTGATTACATGTATGAACGTCTCCTTCGCTGTCATCTCCGCACTGTATGTGAAACCTGTACCCTGGAAGTCTTCTCAGCCCTCAGATTTGAGGAATATTTTACGCCCACCGTCCACGTTCCATCATTTTTGCCGCCAACTTTCTTCTTTGGATTCAATGAGCAGTTTTAGACCAAGGCTTTCTCTCAATCGTCGATCGCGATCGACCTCTCCATCTAGCCATCGATCCGAGTGGGCCTTATTATTTTTCACAATGCGAAATCTTGGTTTTCAACCTTGCTAGTTTGCATTGCGAAATAAACCATGATCACAGATCTCTTCCCTTCTTTATCGTGGCCATTGCTATTTGGGGTCGGGACCACCTTTCGCAATTTGAAATCACAGCTTTACCCGCACAAGTCCGTTTTGTGAAATTGACGGAGACCGTAGATCTTATTCTGATCTCATCTCTGCCATCGAATGATTCCGACTTTTAACCTTTTCACAATTTGGAAAATATCCTTCCATCGAGCATATTTTCTCAACGAAACTGTTTCTGGCCGTTGATCGAGCTTTGCTTTGATCTCGGCCTTTCATTTGTTTGTCTGCTTTAACGGATTCCGCAAAAGCCAAACTTTGACCGTCCTCTTGCATCGTGGGCCAAAACCACGACCTATCATTGCTCTTCTTCATCGTTTGATGGTTCTAAATCATGGACCAGGAGCCTCTGCTAACCTGAATGGTGTTCACATAATGTTTTAAACGAATGGAACCCTCCTCGAACTTCTGTCAGGTGCATAAATAGATTGTTGAAAACGAAGTGTTAACAACCAGCTCCATGAGGGATGCTATCCTCCCAGTGAGGTAGCAAAGAACCCCCGTAGACCAAGTGCCAAATCCATTGGGTTGTCTTCAATCTTTCTTTGAAATCTCCATTTTGCTCTGAGCTACTGCTGTGGCGAATTCATGCCACTCTTGCAAACCATGCTCTTGATTGCAAACCTGTGCTTATAGCTGAAAATGAAAGAAAACTAAAATAGTAATAAAGGAAATGCTCGGCAATTGTCGAGCTTATTGGTTCCTACCTACTCTACCTAATTTAGTTCATAAGCCTGATTAAGTGAAATCGGACTTCTAATGAAGCCAATCAAGCAACTTACCTAATAGTATTGTTGTTTTTTCATGCTTGATGGACAGAAATGAAATAGATAATGGAAAAAAGCTATAGAATATAGACTGATATTTACCGCAGAGATGTGACCAATAATTACCATTACCCAGCCTTTCCATGTACTCTTCTATGGGGTCATAGAAAACATGGCAACCCCCAATGTATTCCGTCCTCCGCTCGTGGGAAAGCTGTCCAGAACTCCTTCCTTCTAGTGGTATGTCAAGATGATACTTGGATGATTGTAGAAGAGGGCCCACAGAATCTTTCTTCAGTGAAACATCCCCTTTTTCGCCCAAAATTTCTGTAACAAGGGCTTCATGTGCCCTAGGAGGGAGGTTCTTCTTCTCTCCAGCGAAATCAAGTAGGCATATTCCTCCTGTATGGGGTGATATTCTTGAAGGTAGAACATTAAAAAATGTATTTATCTGAGGGATGCTACATCCTTCTCCATGACTCAACACCTCATCACAAATTCTCGACGTATCAGTAGCTGGAGAGGAATTGCCTGGCTGCTTCTTATTATTATCTTCTCTTCCATGCAAGTCTCTGGACTGCACCATTTCTCCTTCTTTATAATTTTGCTTAGAGGCTTTAATCATTCCTCGTATTAATTCAAAAGAGGCATAACACAAGGGTAGGTTATCACCTTCAGTGCCCTTATCACCCCTTTCTGCTTTAACCTCCCGACTTCGCATAGCATCTTGGTCCTCTCCATCAGCAGGTCCTGGTTCAATAGCCATCTCCTCATGTATAGTACACAGGTATCCTTCCTCATATTCATCGTAAACAGGCGCCCCAAATTCTTCTTAAAATTTTCTTATATGGATCTGGGGCGGGGCAGGTCGCAATCTTCAGAGAATAGGCCTGCAGGATCACATGTTCCTGTATCGAGCCGGTCATCTTTCTTTATACCAAGAGAAAGCTTTAGCTGAACAAGGAATTTTTCATTCTGCTTGTAGGGCCCAACCAATTTTAATGTATCTTTTATTTCACCATCGCTGTCCTGATTTGACAAATTTCTGGACATCTTAAGGTTTTCCTCAACCTCCAAACAATCAATAAATGTATGCTGCAAAGTGTTGATTTTCTTTCCAAAATAAGCAAGAACAACTCAGGAGGAAAGGTGGCTGCATAATAGATCTTAGTAGCGTTCTCAAGAGGTTGGACTTCCTTAGGAATGTTATAATAAAAGCTAGCAAATCTTTTATTAAAACTAGATAAGGTCTCACCCTCATGTCTCTTCAAGGGAATAAAATTCTGAAAGTATTTGATCTAGTGGCCTTCTCCTACCCCAAAACTTTAAGAAGGTGCAAGAAAACTCTTCCCAAGTGTTGATGGACTTAGGTTGCAAGTGCTTGAACCATTCTTTAGCATCTCCTTGCAAGGTCCGGGGGGAATCCCTCATACAGACATCATTATGTTCTATTTCAAAAATCCCAGAGAAATGTTCAAAGGCTTGTAAATGTTTCTCAGCAGTGAAGTTTTTGGATTCTCCATCAAATTTGGGGAGGTATTTGTAATTTTTTGCGAGAAAATCATGGAGGATGGCAGGAAGTTGTAATGGTTTGTACCAGCTTGGAGAAATGGGAGAGACCAGGTTAGGCGCAATAGCTACGCTATCGACCGAGGTTTCATGAATTTCACAGGGGAGACCCTCCACGTCATGGGCCTTTGGAGAAAAATCTAGGTCAAAACCAGATGTACAAGATGACGCAACGCTTTTAGTTCGTAAAGAAGGATAAACATGAATATATTCACAGCTCTGTTCCGAATGAATTGAACCATAGAAGGTTGTTTTGATAAATCTAGGGAAGGATAAGAACAAACTTACAAGATAAGACAAAGCTTCTTGGAAGAAACATAGACTCAAGCATCTTGACCTTCCACCATGCATTCTTTGAGCCTTACAAGGGGTGCACCTTTTGGACGGAGCCTGCCCGTCTTTTTCTGATCATTCGATTTCTGGTTCGTACCACCAGCGGAGTCACTGAAGTCTGAACCCTTCAAGAGTGGAGTCACCAGGTGAAAAGTGCTCAACCTTCATGATGTTTGATCATTGTTCACTATCAACAATCAGATCTAAAACCATGTCATTTTTCCCAAGGAGGATCTTCAATTTCATCCCCGGCAATGGAACCAGTTTGTTAGCACTGGGATTTGAGCCCCAAGGTTGAGGGAAGGCCCACTCCCAAGTAATAGTAGAACCAATTTAGACTGCACCTCCGGCCTTGCGCAGTCAGAGAGGGATATCTTGCTTGTCTTCAGATCTTTACTTTGCGTAAGATATTTGCTCAAGGATGGCCAGGAGGCCGAAATCCTGAAATGGGACAAAGTAAAGTGACGTGAGATGCAGGTGGGATTATCAAGGCAAGGGACCATTGTTAATGGAGTTAAAAACCTGAGCATGAAACATTTACATGAGGAAAAGAATGACATGAGGTTGCAAACAGAGGCAAGATAGCTTTCGGTCTCGCAATCAGGAGATATTTAGTGGGTGTTTAGAAGATAAGAGAGAACAACCCATCACATGGAACACCAGCAAGATGAATTCCACATAACTTTAGAAGAACACTTGATAAATGTCTGAAACAACAGGCAGAGCATAGCAGGTATAAATTCCAAACTATTATACACTAAGTTACATACATGAAAGCAATCAACAAACTAGAATGGAAACAAGATATACATTTCACGTAAAGAAAATACATATTGAAAGAAGCAATGACACATGAATCTTTGTCTTAAGAAACAACTCTTCCTTTGCAATATTATGCATAACACAAGAATCAGATCTTATTTACAATGGAGAGCCTCAACCCTTGAAGGTTTTCCCAACTTTCCAGCTTCTTCTATCTCCCTCTATCTAGAGTGTATTTATACTATTCTAGTGCTGAGACTATTCTCTTGAAACAAACCTAAATACTGTTTTCAGTCAAAATCATGCATTAACAGTATAGAGAGTAGAACTATTGCCATGTTTTACAAATATAAACAAGCATATGGAGCTACAATGCATGATAACGCGGACTGACAGCACATAGTTTTCTTCCTCCCCTCTTTGTGAAAGAGATCCCCATATTGCATGCCGACGGTCAGTTGTCCACTCAGGCCACCTCGGATATACCTTTCAGTCTCTTTGACCAGCCCACTTCTTCCAGACCATGTCACTCAAAGGCTAACAAGAAGACTCAAGTCCCATCGCCCGATCATCTTCCCAACCCCTCTCTCATCTGGTAACACGGTTATAGGTGGAGGCTGGGAAAAAGGTAGTCACGCACTTAGTGATGATAAATGACTTAAGAATCTTATCATCCTTGTACCACTTTCTTCCTCCTACGAGGAGGGTTTTCTTGCAGGCCATGCAGTTGGGTGTACGCTTGACCTTCTCCTCACCCACGGCAAAGTAGTCAATTGGAGATTCTAGGGGTAGTTTCGAAGGCTCCGGACCTATATGGTCCCAGTGTGATCATTTTCTCCAACAGTTCCGCCACCACTATGGGATGGGATTTTAGAGGTCGTGACTGCAATTGGGAGCATCGAAGAGAGGTTGCTGGGATGTAAAAAGCCACGCACAACACCTCCAAGGCTTGGGCTGTGTGGAAGCAGGTGAACCTCCCTCGGCATTTAACATCTATGCCTCAGTGGTTGGTGACTTCTCGGTGTCGATAACCAGGATAATGAAGAAACACAATTTCATGTTCGCCAACCATCAATACCCCTTGTCGAACTAACTTCTCGAACCACACAGCCATGGCTATCTGCGAAGGGACTCAACACTCTTTGGATTTCAACCTTTAGCTCTCAACGTTTGTACATTTTCATACCTTGAAAACCCTAGAAGATGGAGCTATATAGGACAAGCTGAAATGGTTTGGAGACGGATATAGTCTTGAACACCGGTTGACATGATAGTAGCTCGTGTGATGCTAGGGTGGGGATCTTCTCTTCTGATGATCAATTATATTATCTGATAATGGATAGGATTCTAAGCACTTCCCACATGGCTTCCAAGCTGGTTTCAAGGACTGTGAATTTGACCTTTCTTGCCTTTTCACTCACTGAGCGGACTCAGTTCGTGGCTTCTCCTAACTTTGTGTAGACGTTTGATTCGCCATTTCAAAACCTGCATCTCCTGTTTCCCCATTGCTTTTCCCACTTGAACCATGTGCTGGACCCGTGGAGTCGGGGAAGTTAGTGTTATTGGAAGGGACTTTTGCCTCAGGTTTATCAAAGACGACGCTTGGGGTATCAATCCGTCTGCCAAGAGGCTGATTACATGTATGAATGTCTCCTCCACTGTCATCTCCACATTGGATGTGAAACCTGTACCCTGGAAGTCTTCTTAGCCCTCATATTTGAGGAATCTTTTATGCCCACCATCCAAGTTCCATCATTTTTGCTGCCAACTTTCTTCTCTAGATTCAACGAGTAGTTTTAGACCAAGGCTTGCTCTCAATCGTCGATCGCGATCAACCTCTCCATGTAGCCATCGATCTGAGTGGGCCCTATTATTTTTCGTAATGCGAAATCCTGGTTTCCAACCTTGCTAGTTTGCATTGTGAAATAAACCATGACCGTAGATATCTTCCCTTCTTTATCGTGACCATTGCTATTTGGGGCTGGGACCACCTTTTGTGATTTGAAATCATATCTTTACTCACACAAGTCCATTTTGTGAAATTGACTGAGACCGTAGATATTCTTCTGATCTCATCTCTGCCGTCGAATGCTTCCAACCTTTAACCTTTTCGCAATTTGGAAAAGCTCCTTCCATCGAGCATGTTTGATCAACGAAACTGTTTCAGGCCGTTGATCGAGCTTTGTTTTGATCTTGGTCTTTCATTTTTTTTCCTGCTTTAACGGACTTCGTGAAAGCCAAACTTTGATTGTCCTCCCATATCTTGGGCCAAAACCACGACCTATCATTGCTCTTCTTCATCGTCTGACGGTTCTAAATCATGGACCAGGAGCCTCTACTAACTTGAATGGTGTTCACATAATGTTTTAAAGGAATGGAACCCTTGTTGAACTTCTATCAGGCCCATAAATAGACTGTTGAAAATGGAGTGTTAACACCGGCTTTAGGATCTTCATCAACAACTAGCTAAAGGGTAGGATTCTCCTCTATGATGGGGCAACCCCCTTGGAAATCATCATCAGCCTTATTATCTAGCTACTTAACAAGAAGATGAGAGAATTTATGAACATGTACCTCAGTGTCGCAGACATGTTTGTTGCTCAAAGGAGCAATAGTGGAAGGCATCGGGAATGGCGCATTCATCACTATAGCCATTGCTAGAACATAGCTCTTATCCACTGACACTGGCGACCCCCCCGTAACACTGTCGACGTCGGACATGAACTACTTCCTAAAATTCAAATTAATCCATTATTTGAGGAAACATGTCAAGTTAAGGATAATCCACAACCTAACGTAGGATCTGGTTCACCACCACCCACACCTCCTTATTCATCTTCATCACCATCCGAGGAATCTTCTAACAGTGAGTCATCTTCAAGTCCCTCCACTTCGGAAGACAGACCAATGACATATCGACCAAACAGACATTGGTTAGATTAGGACGTTGTATTCATTCCTGGAGAACAACACAGGTTACCCAAATTCAATCCTGACGATAAGTCTTCTGCAGAATACCACATCAAAACCTTCATGCAAGCTATTAGGTTAAGGAGTGTAATTCATGAAGATGTAGTATGTAGGTTGTTCCCTTACCCTTTTGAAGAGAAATCCGCTACCTGGTATTTTTCCTTAGAAGCCAAATCCATCAATTCTTGGGATGATTTTTAAGCCCTCTTTCTCTAGAAATTTGGAGATGATAAACTCCTGAGGATTTGGTCATGGATCTATCCTCCTTAAAAATAAAAGGAAAAGAAGGGTTAAGGATTTCAACCAGAGATTCTCATATATGAAAAATAGAATCCCTACCAATGTTCTTCTAGTAGAAGAATTTATTGGTTGCCTATTATATCAAGGGTCTACCTACCCCTATTGCCATGTGGGTTAAGAGAGCACATAAGGGCAACTTACAAGAGGATTTTTCTGAAGCAATCCTAGTAGAAAAGGATATGTTTTGTTTGAAAGACAACCTAGACATTCAAACCGGTCAACCTTCTACATCCTACAAGAAATAGGAGAACCTCCCTAAACCCACTACACTAAATAAAGATCCTTTTGATATGGATAACATGAAAAAGTTGTTACATAAAATTTCCAATGAGATGGTATATTTGAAAAAGACCAACGCTGAAAACCAGACTAATAGAAGCAGCAACAGAAGAAGCAGCGGTTGAAATTTGGTTACCAGATGACATTCCACCTAAACCACTAGATAGACTTACATAATGATTCACCAGAATGCACATTATCCATTAGTAGAACCTGCTGATATGAACCAGAGTTTGAATAATGACAAACAAAGACAGGCCACCATCATCGCCATCATTTGTACAAGAATCTCAAAATAAAGTTAGTGATGGTGTTTAAACAAAAAAAATGAGATGGTTGATTTCCATGCAGAAAAGGAAGGCATCGATGAGATGGTAGATTTCATTGTCAAATAAATGGAAGACATCATTGAGATGGCATATTTCATCATTAAAGAAACATAGCAGATGATTAGATGATGAGCTTCATTACGACGAAAAAGAAGTTGATCAACATGGTCTCCTTGTGAGAGGGAAGAAGCCAAAGAAAAGAATTCCCAGGAAAGCACTTGGGATTTTGTCTTCAACTTTCAAAACCAGTGATGTCAATGAACTTTTCCATCTCGTCTGGCCTACCACTATGAAACAATAACTTTATGTGATAGGAGAAAGAAGGAAAGCAGCTAGAGTGGCTACGAAGAGAATCAAAGAAGCATAGTCATCATGTGCCAAGGCTCTTAACCAAGTGTCTCAGAGTTGGGAAGCCTTGATCGATGACATTGAACTAGAAAAATTCATAGAGGAGCTGCGCACACCTGAGACAGAAGTAAATCAACTAAAGAATGAGATGAAAAAGTTACCCTTAGCAGAGAATATGGATAAGGTAGCAGAAATGAAGAATCTCCCACAACAAGTGACAGTGCTACGCATGCAACAACAACAGAGGGAAGATAAAATCAAAGAGCTGCAGGTTGAAGTATAGCGGATTACAGGCATTATCTAACATGTATATTAGAGGGTACAATGAACAGTGGAAGTAGCAAGGCTCGTACCATTAGAACACCTCAGTTTCGACCTTGTGGAAGACGAGCAAAAGCCAAAGGAAGATGTGTGATGAGAGACATCAGAGATCTTGAAAATATTCCAATATTTTCAAGGTAAAGTCATCCCAAATGCAGAAATTGAAGAATATCCTTGCATGGCTCGAAACGAGCCACATGTGAGTGTTGAGGGCCTATTGGCCCCAAGGGAAGTTAGGAAGAATTCAGTTGGAATATGACCAAGTATGAAAAGAGTCGGGTTGCATAAAGGAAGAAGGAAGCTGCGAAAAAGGTAAAAGAAGAGTTCGATAGAAGAAGAGTCACAATAGTAGAAGAGTTCGTGATAGAAGAGAAGTCGTGACAAAAGGAAAAGATGTGATAAGACAAGTTGTGATAGAGGAAACCATGTCAAAAGGCATGTAACATCACAACTGCTGGAAAGCGACAGTTGGAAAAGATCATGGGCATGAGGTCGGCTAGAGTCGATGGAAGTCAGGCATATGAAATCATCTTTGTAATTCGGGTCATTAGTGCCTACTAACATGTTTTGCTAGAATAGGAATGACATCTTGTTGGATAACTGTATGAGGTCAGATGAGAGCAAAATGTAAGAGTCTATAAGAAGGAAGAACCCAGGTTGTGTGTGGGTTACTCACTTCCATATCAGTTGCACTCTATTAGCTTCAAGAAGGTCGGATCGTTTGGGTTGGTTAGCGATCTGTTGTTGTTGCTTAGATAGCTTGTCAATAGAAAGTCAGATAGTTGTTTTGGTAGAGAGTCGAAGAAGTATGCAGCTGAGTGCGCATACATGTAGAGGGATTAAGTTGAACCAGGATAGGTGCAAATCAATAGTAGATTTGAAGAGTTAATCAGAGTCATAGAGTTGTAAAAGAAGTCGATTTGATCCAGGATGTGCGTAGATCAAAAGTAGATTCAAGTAGAGAAGAACCAACAAAAAAAATACTAGAGAGCATGAGAGGAGAGAGAAGTCTGTAGAGATAGAGAAGAAGATATAGAACAGAGTTTGCAACATAGTGCACAGACAAAAAGGTGTCATATATTCTCATTCTAGATGAAGAACACCTTTGTGGTTTTTCCCGGATGGGTTTCCATGTTAGATACTGTGTCAAATGTGTAAATGAAAAATGTGGTGTGTTGTATGTATGTTCTTGTGAATGAATGTTTATGTATTTGATTACAATTGAGTTATATGCATATCCCGCGCACCATGGTAGTTGGAATCACCTATACTCCATGATATTTACTGTTATAGTATATGTTGATGGTTGAATAGAGTCACATCATATTTGTGCATAATCATTATAAGGATTACACACACTGGCTTCGGTTGAGCGCCTTGGTAGAAAACCAAGGGAAGAGAAATCCCCCACCCAATTGCAGAAACTTGGTTCTGGCAGTTACGCATAAGAAATATATATTGGGTGAGACTACATCTGCATCGTAGGTGCTGTCGATTGATCCTTTCTCTATCGGGCCTATATCTTGGGCTTTGTTGTGCACAAAGAGGAGGGAATGAACCTGGGTCGAACGTCCAATGTCACCTAGTTGCAACGAAACATGTGATTAGGTGCCTTAAGGATACATTGGATTGTGTCCTTAGATATGCAACCAATGGTGAGATTATATTACATGCTTATACATATTCAGATTGGGTTTGGAGCACTGATGATTGGAAGAGTACCTCAGGATGTTGTTTCAGTTTGGAATTAGGTGTGATATCATGTATTAATAGAAAGACGGTTTGTGTTGCTCTTAGTACAACATAGGATTAATACATTACCGCATGTTTAGCCTGTTGTGAAGTAGTTTGGATCCACAAGTTGTTAACATGATTGTTTGATACAAAAATGGATGTGACTGATATCTATTGTGATAATTAGAGTTGCATCAAGCTGACATAGAACCCCATGTTTCACAACAAGTTAAAACACATAGAGATAAAGTTCCACTATATTCAAGACGTGGTGCAGAAGAGAGTTGTACAACTCCAATACGTTCTTACAGAGGAATAAGTGGGCGATGTGTTGACTAAGCCTATGTCTCATATAATGTTTGAATACTTTTGAGACAAGCTTAGTATAGATCGTAAGGGACTCGCTCAAAAGAGGGAGTGATGATGAATATGTGGTTATGGTTCCTTTGTAGTGGTGTGGCAGCTCAATCTAGGATTGGTATGTCAGCCTGATAAGGCCTGGTTGATCCCATTGGGATTGGTATATCAGTGTTGACAAGGCCTTAATCCTAGTGGTATTAATATGTCTGGATAGGCTTATTTGGCTTGAAAGGGTTAGTAATCCAGACAATGCTTGTTTGGTCCCCAGGTAGATTGGTATGTCTATCTAGGTTTGTTTGGTCCGAAAGGATTAATAAACCAAAAAAGAATAGTTGAGTCTACTAGATCCCATCGTGATGCTGCTTCATATGATTCCAACACTTTGTGTTGATGATGTGGTTATGGTCCCAACACTCTGTGTTGTTGTTGTTGATGATGTTGTGGTTCCAACACTCTGTGTTGATGATGTAGATGCTCCAACATTTCTATGCTGCTGATGATGATGTTGCTACATAACTGATATGTTGATGATGATGATGTTGTCTTATCATTTTATGCTAATGATGATGATGTTGTTCCAACATCTCTATGCTAATAATGGGAATGATGATCTAGCATTTATTTGTTGTTGATGTTGTTTTTATCACTAACATGCTAGTGTTGTTGTTGTTGTTCCAGTATTCACATATTGATGTTGTAGATGATGATCATGATGTTCTAGGATTCACATACTAACGTTACATATGATGATGGTGTTCTAGTATTCAATACTGATTTTGCAGATGATGATGTTCCAGTATTCTCATATTGATATTGCAAATGATGATGATGCTTCGTGATGATGATGTTCAACGATGACGATGTTCCACGATTATGATGTTCTGTGATGGTGATGAAGATGATGCTTATGATGTTGTTGTGACAAAACTTCCTATGACATATAGATTCACTAGTTATTTGTATGGTTGTTGTTGTTGTTGCTGATGATGATGTAGAATACCTTATTAATAGGGAGTGTTGAAAAAAATGTAACTTTGGAAGATATTCTATTGTACTTTTATTGTATTTTTATTGTATTCCTCCTTTAGATATGTTATTCCTCCATTTAGAGATGTCCTTGATGTAGCTGGTCATGTAAAAGTCATGAGGTAAAACCTCAGTTGTTAGTCAGGGCAATAGTACCCACAAAAGTATTTTATAAATGTCATTTTGAGTCTCCTTAGGTAGGTCGGCCCCAATTAGAGAACTTGTTTGACCTAGTTAGTAATTGAGTCGCTCACCTTATAAATATAAATAGGTGAGGTGTCTCATTACAACACACTTCTCACTCAAGCAGTTGCACAAGGGGGAGAGAGAGAGAGAGAGAGAGAGAGAGAGAGAGAGAGAGAGAGAGAGAGAGGCGGTCTACTATGGAAAGGGAGATTCTATTGGTTCAATTTAGCAAATCTATAGGAATTTAGGCTAGAATGAACCTCATCATGAAAGAATGCTGAAGAAGGAAGAATAAATTCAGTGTATAATGATCAAACAATAATTTTGAAATTGAACAGTCAAGAGGAAAATTTTTGTCAACATAACATTACTCTCATAATCATTACTTGGTATGTGTTGGAGGCGCAAGTTGGTATGCCGACTTGAACGATAGCTGACTTAGTCGATTGGCTGACTAAGTCAGTTAGCCAACTAACTAGAGATTAGGTCGGCCACCTAATGTCGTGTCGGTTCACCAAACCGACAGGTAGTTATTTTGTAACTATTTTGTAATCATATATATTAGGTTGTTGAGCTGGATGAGAAATCGGTTCAGTTCTCTGTATTGTATGGACCCTCTCATGCTAATATAATATCTTATTCTATCTACTTGTTCTTGTCTCTTGTCTCTGTTATGTATGTATGTTTTAGTATGTATTATTGGTAACCTTATGTGATCTATGAGATTACAACATTGGTTTCGCTGCCAATAGTACATGCCTGAGATGTATACAAGTAGATGATATCAGAACAGGAGATTAAGGACTGGTGGGAGCGTAAAGTAGCAAATTATTTACAGAACTACGCACGAAGAAATAGATTGACGACCACAAAAGCAAAAGAAATATTCTTTACAGAGACGCATGAGAAGTTTGTAGAATTCGTGCCCCAACTTTTGAAGAAACTCCTGGATGAAAAATCTAGAAGGGACTAAAGATCAACAGTTACTAGAAAAACTGATTCGCGAGGGAAGAACAAACTTGTCGGAGTGGTTCGAAAAAATCGTCGACGAATTCTACGAGGAGCAAGCAGTAGAAGACAGAACTTTGGTGGAAACCATCAAGAATAAATTCTACACAGACCTCACCAAGCAATTCTTGTGTTCCTTATCGACCTTGCTATTTAAATTCCTGATCGAGAAGGGAGTGGGTCATATTGTCGAACCCCGTCCATCACTTCGTGGACCGCCATTAAACCCTAACTAGGAGGAAAAGAAAAATAGGTGGGAAAAATTCATTGCATAAAGGGAGTGGGAATACTTCCTAAGTAAGTAGACATAATTATCTGGGCTTTCTAAAGAGTTGGGTAGGCTATGGGGGGGTAGCTGGTCATATGTCAAAATAAAGTGGAGTGGATTCTAGTCGACTAAAGGAAATACCAATCACCAGTAATGATAAGTCAACCTAAAAATGAAATCGAGAAGATAGTGTCACACAAAGGTATGAAGGACTTCCAAAAAATAGAAAGGGAGAGGAGGCTACAAAGTAGGGAAGAAAGAAGAGAAAGAGCCTTAGCACTGCACAGAGGAATGAGTACTAGGGTGACCGACCAGGAAAGAGATCCACCGGAGTCGGATCATGAGTGATGAGAAGAAGGCGTGGAAGAAGAGGCATCCCCTATGGAAGAAGAATTGTGGATAGAGCAGCGAGAAGCTCTCCAACTAGAAGTTCCCCAGGAAGTAAAACCTTCGACAGATTCGCGTACCTGGGTACAAGCTATTGTCGAAGAGGACCTCAGACTAGGAGCTGGTGACTTTGGTATCTGGAGCCGACTAGATGACAAGACATACACTGGTAGACATCTCATTATCCGTCGACCAGAAGAAGGAAATTGGGTTACGCTTCAAGCGGCACCCTCCAACCGAAGTATCCACTTACTTTTACCGACACATGAAGGAGTGTCCCCCCTGCCAAATACAGCTTTGGAAGACACAGAACATTCATAACTGCAAATAAATAATTACAGTTGGACATCGATAGACAAATTCGACATGAACTGACTGTTGATCGAATAAGAGACGACAAAAACAACCGATGAGAATGAGAGTTCCATCGACGATAGTTCCGTAGAGAATACTAAGCAAATAACCCCACCGCC
This sequence comes from Pseudotsuga menziesii, assembly GCA_001517045.1. Lineage (NCBI taxonomy): Eukaryota > Viridiplantae > Streptophyta > Pinopsida > Pinales > Pinaceae > Pseudotsuga > Pseudotsuga menziesii. The sequence goes on along the minus strand of LPNX011163795.1, from coordinate 37,623 downwards.
CACACCACCACCTCCACCACCGTCACCTCCTGAAGAAAGAAGTGACAGTGACTTCGACATGGGTCACGGGTCAACACACATTCCTCTATATGAGGGTGATGAGGACCTCAGACGACACTGGTTTGTTTGTGAGTCGACTTGAGAGGCTACCCAAGTTACAAATGAAGACAAGCAGATGACGTAGTTCGCTGGTGCCTTGAGGAAAAGGGAATTAACTTGGTACATGAGATTTTATGAAAGAACCCCCCGAGAAACCAAAGCCGAGATCAAAGTGCAATTTCTATCATTTTTTAAAACTCCAAATGCAAAACATCTGGTAGCAAAGAAACTAAAAACGACATCGCAGAAGCCAGGAGAAACTGTCTGCGATTACGATAAATGATGGAAAGACCTTCTTAGCCAATTGGACTATGTTATTGATGAACAATTATTAATCCAATGGTTTCTTGCAGGTTTATCAGAGAAAATTTGCTGACACATAAGTCTGGAGACATTCAAGACTTACAAAGGCGCGCTTACAAAAGCTCTCCAAGTAGAAATGGATGAGGACATACCAGCATACTCCACCAATCACAGACTAGAAGAACAACTTGAGAGTATACAGAAGTCATTAAAAGAATTAAACCTCAAAAGTCAGGATATCTTGTGCACGAAATGCTTGACGGCTAGACATTCCAAAGACACATGTTGACAGGAAATCAGCCGACAAGACGTTCTATTCGGGTAGACTAAATTTTTTTGCGAGATTTTCCAAGAGCATGGAGACCACTCGACAAAATATTGCCCGTTCAACATGAAGAATAGCAAGGCATCTTGGTGTGCGATCTGCAAAACTAAAAATCATAACAAGGCCGACTGCCATCTGAACCTCAAAAACCAACAAAATTATCATGCAGTCTATCAGACCAATGTAGTTACACAAAGTAATGAGAAAAACAACACGCCGAACGATCAAAACAATCAGAGATACGATGGTCGAAGATACGAGAGACGATATGACAATCGACGTGGAGGCTATGGCGGTCGAGGTCGATTCTCTGGGAATCAAGACAACCGACCATGTAGACCCATCCAATGTTTCACATGTTATAAGGAGGGACATCAGCATGCAAACTGTCCATACAAGGACAGGACTGACAACAAATTCTATACTAATTGTGGCGTAGGGGATCACTCATTAGAGGATTGCCCTATTATGTTTGAAAAGATAAATAAAAAGAAGAATGTTAATGTCCTGTCGTGTGTGCGAAAACATGATACTATCAATACAAATAATTTACATATCGTAACCCGATAAGGGACGAAAACTGGGAGTGATATCCCCAAATAAGTAAGATAAAAGAAAAAAATGTTTATCCTGACCCAGTTAAAGAAAAACAAATATATCAAGATACAACAAATGTGTTTAAAGAATTTGCACGACAGGAAGAGGCTAATGACAATCGACATAACATAATAAAAGAACTAATACAACTCATACAGAAAGATGACTTAGTAACTCAGTTCATCGACTTGCTATATGAAATAAAACATAACAACATTGAAAAACAAACAAAGAATATCTGTAGTTTAAATAAAAAAGATAAAAGTGATGCCAACCCACTTGTCGACCTAGAAATTGAAGGATACCACGTTTGACAAGTCATGCTCAGCTTTGGATCACAAGTAAACATCATGACTTGTGACACTTGGGAACACCTAGGCAGACCTCGACTATATGAGTCAGGTATATACCTGAAACTAGCCGACCAAGGCCTAACTGAACCTATTGGAGTCTGAAAAAATGTTGACACAACGATAAAAGGAATATGGACCAAATTCGACTTCGAAATTATTGACCCTAAGGAAGGATCCAACTCCTTCCCAACGTTAGTAGGTCGACCTTGGGGAAGAAAGATGAAAGCGTCAATATCCCTAGATAAAGAGAGAATAAAAATAAAAGGAAACGGACTAAAGGTCATTGTACCTATTCATCCATCCCAAGGAGAACCTTGGATAGAACCTATCGATGAAGAAGTTGATATCCGACAATTTTATCAGATACAAAATAAGGTAGATTATACAGAACCTAATATCTATGGAGAACTTCATTTGGGCAACCAAGACTTAGTAGGATATAATTAAAATGCAGAATTATATGATTGGGAAGTTGAGAACTATGAAACACAAGCAAGAGGGTGCTAGACTATCCAAAAAGTATAGAAAAATCCCACCCGACAGTGCTTCATAGTGTCCATTGTACCAAAAATATTTGAGAAAAAAATTAGGGAATACCCTACTTTAAAACCTACAAATATAAATAATACACAAATACCAAGATATAAGGAGAGAGAATCACCAGTCATGCACATAGAACAAGTGTCCAAAAATATTGGTGAACATGGTCGACAAAAAAGTTTAGTAGAAAATTTTACAGGACAAGCTGCTAGATGGTGGGATACCCATCAGACAAGACTGCAGACCTGGACAACAGCTTCGACTTACTTTGTAGAAAGGTTTGGAGGAAAGAAGTTAACCAACCAAGATCAGATACCTATTTTCATTCAAGGATAGAATCCAGAAGACAATATTAAGACATGTGAAAAAGAATGGAGAAGACGTGGATACAAAGATAAACGAGCATGGCCACACTTGTTTCCATCAACCCTCATCAACTTACCAAAAAAATGATATAAGATGGAGGAAGCTCGAGGTGAAACATTCCTATGGCATGAACTCATAGAAAATTTTATCAAAGATTTCAACTTTATACCACAAAATGAGAATTTGGTCAAAACAACAAAGCAGATTCAAGAATTTATACAGCCGACAGAAAACAAACCCTTACCAGAAAACCGGCAGACAATGGAATGTAACAATATACAAACCAGGACAATACCACAGTCGATAAGACTACAGTTGGAAAATGAAAATACAGAAGGGAAAATCTTTAGATGGAAATCAAACCATGTCGAAATGACCAAACCTATTCGCACAGTGCTTAAAATTGCAGCAACCGACAAGAACAAAGCCGACCGAATGACTGCAGCTAAATTCCCTACCACATTCTCCCTGTTTAAAGAAGGAAGTCGACCAATCAATGAAGCCAAAGCACTAGAATGGCTAGATGCTAAGGTCAAAACTAGAGAATTCGACATATCAAATGATGACCAACCAAAAATGGCAAAGATTGGAGACTACTGGAGTGAAGAGAAGACAACAGAAATAGTGAACCTCTTAAAAGAGTTCCAGGATGTATTTGCCCGAGATTATACAGATCTCAAAGGTTTAGTCCACGAAATGGGTGAAATGAAAATCGACACTAAACCTGATGTCCGACCTGTGACGAAAAGGCCATATAAGCTAGCTCATAAAAACAAAGAGATAGTAAAAAAGAAGATTGATAACATGCTTGCAGTAGGCATCATCTACCCTATTGACCAGTCAGAATGGGCAAGTCCAATGGTTGTTCAACCTAAGAAACATGATCCGACAAAATTGAGAATTTGTGTTGACTTTAGGGAGCTAAATAAAGTGACACTAACAGACCCATTTCCAACTCCTTATGCAGATGAAATCTTAAATGAATTTGTAGGACATGAATGCTACTCATTTACAGATGGATTCTCAGGTTATAACCAAGTGCCAATAGCTAAAGAAGATCAGAAAAAGACAACATTTGTATGTGAATTTGGCTCATTTGCTTACAAGGTTATGCCTTTTGGATTAAAGAATGCACCTGCAATATTCTCTAGAATTGTGGTCAAAACATTCCAAGAATATATTTAAAAAACCATGGTAGTATACTTTGATGATTGGACAAGATACTCCATGCTAAAAGATCTTTGCAAGTGGCTAAGGCTTATGTTGGAAAGATGTCGACAAATCCAGTTAGCTTTTAACATACGGAAGTGCATATTTGTGACCCCCATAGGGATATTTTTAGGACACATTATCTGTAAGGAAGGTATTAAGGTAGATTTTGCAAAAATCAAAATTATCCTCGACCTAAAACCACCAGTGAACTCAAAACAAGTCAGAGTGTTACTAGGTCATACAGGCTATTATAGAAAATTCAGAAGATACTACTCAAATATGACCTATGCACTACAAGAAATATTAAGGGAAGATAAAGAGTTCGACTGGACAGAAGAGTGCCATATATCATTTGAAAAACTAAAAAGAAAACTAGTCGAAGCACCAATCCTAAGGTTTTCAAACTGGTCGACTAAATTCCATGTCCACATCGACACATCAGGTCTAGCAATAGGAGCAATCCTAACTTAGCTAGGAGATGATGGAATGGATTATCCTATATTTTATAGTAGTAGAAAACTAAACAAAGCTTAAAGAAATTATTCAATTACAGAAAGAGAAGAATTAGGAATGGTCTTTGCACTACAAAAATATCGACACTATCTCCTAGCTAATCCATTTATCTTTTACACTGATCATCAGGCATTAAAATACCTTCTGAATAAGCCTCTACACCATGGAATAATTTTTCAATGGTTACTTCTATTCCAAGAATTTGAATTTGAAATCGTCGGTAGACTAGGTAAGTTCAATGTCAGTCCCGACCATTTATCTCGAATCGACACAGGAGAGGAACCAATAGGAGTCGAAGACGACTTACCAGATGCACATCTATTTCGGATAGAAGCAGTCCCGAAAGAGTTAGAGGAAATAGCTCAATTTTTAGAAGATGGACAAGCACCAGAAGGCATGAGTACCAAAAAGAAACAGATCTTAGCCATGAAAGCTGCACCCTATAGCCTCACAAATGGATTCCTGTACAAAATGGGGTTAGACGACATCCTTAGAAGATGCGTACTAGAACATGAAAGGAACAACATTATGCATGAAGCACATTATGGACCTGCAGGAGGACATTTCCAAGTAGACAACTACCAACAAAATCCATCAATCAGGGTTATGGTGGCCGACACTTCACAAAGATTGCAAAAATTTTGTAAGCAAATGTGACAGATGTCAACGACTAGGTCGTCCCCTGCCTAAGCATAGAAATGCCTTTGATATCAGTAAACCAAAGTTTGAAATTTGAAATTTGGGCCATAGACTTCATAGGACCATTTCCTATACCAGCAAAAAGAACAGGTGCAAGGTACATAATAACTGCAGCCGTATATGTAACCAAATGGGTAGAGGCAAAACCAGTAGACCCATGTTCCAGTGAGATAGCTGCTAAGTTTATCTATGAGAATATCATCGCCATATTTGGATGTCGATTAACCATAATTAGCGACCAGGGAACACACTTTATTAATAGAACTATCAAAATCCTAACCGACCAGTTCCAACTCGACCATCTTCAGAGTACATCATACCATCCTCAGTCGAATGTAGCAATTGAAGCATTTAATAAAACATTAACAAAAGGTTTAACAAAAATATGTAGTGTTGATAAAGATGACTGGGATGAGAAGATACCTACAGTACTATGGGCATATAGAACAACATACAAACGATCAACCGACCAAACCCCCTTTTGACTAGTTTATGGACAAGAAGTAGTAGTTCCACTACACTTTCGACAACATACACCTATTATTGTAGATATTTTACATGTCGATGTCGAACAAGGAAGAAAGGAAAAGGACCGACTATTACAACTAAGTAAACTTGAAGAACACCGACTAATCGCGATACAACATCAAGAAATCCAGAAACAACAACAAAAGGCATGGCACGACAGAAACATCAAAAACAAAAACTTGACGGTAGGAGACCTTGATTTACTATACGATAGTCGAGTAAAAGGCAAACATAAAAAGTTACATACAGAATGGATGGGTCCCTATGTTGTCGAAGAGATACATACCAATGGATCAATCCGACTAAGGACGTTACCAAGCATAGTATTTCAAAAACTCATTAATGGAGCCCGACTGAAACTAACAAAAAAATCATATAATGACCATAACGATTAAACAAAACCTATAAAAATCTAAAAATCCAAAAAGAAAAATAAGATCGTACATGCACAAAATTATGACAGGAAATCACCACTTTGACAACCGACAACATGCCCATCAACATAACGCCATCAACCATTTTCATAACCAACATCAACCAATGACCTCGATAGTCCCATCGTGCATTCATGACCTCGAGCACCGAAACCATTTCTCCATTAACACACACTCAAGTGTTCCAGCTGGAACATCACATCCACCATTAATACACCTACCAATGAGAACATCCAATGCGTCCCCTATAAATACTAAACCACCGAAGGATCATTCACCGCAATTCAAACAGAGAGAGCATCAGAGAAACTAAACGGTTGAAAACCAAGAACACCGTATTAAAATTGACCCCCAGACCGACAAGATGGCACCCAAATAGACCAGAGCCTCAGCTAAATCCAAGGAATTACAAACTGCAGAAACACCATTAGTCAAGAGACTAAAGAACATCAAGAATGCTAAGGTGCAGGAGGGCTCATGGCAAAAACTATGGTCTGAGATAAAAGAGTAGGCTTACGTCGACAAGAAGCCTACTCCAGTTGCAGAGAAAATACAACACAGTTCCATTGTAAACTATGCCAATGCGCTGCTCATGGCCAACTTCGGTGGCACAAAAGAAACAACCGTCAAGTTTGTCATAAGCTGGTACCAAAACGACTGGTTTTACTTTGAACGACTAGTCGACATATCTGGCGAAGTTATTTCCAAGTTGACAGGGTTATCAAACAAAGGAGATCCAGTACCAGTTAGTATAAAAGAAGGACTGGTCGAAGAACTAACCGGGTCACCATTGGGCAAAAACTCAAAATGACTAATGATTGGCCACATCACAGCTTGAACGCCACAGATTGTGGCCAAAATCATAGCCATTACACTCATAATGGCAGGTCGAGGAAGTGACCTCAAACTGGACATGTTTGAAGCCGTCGACACCATTGCGACTAATGGAAAGATATACAGATGGGATGAATATGTCGTCAAAATGATCAAAACCATCTGTGAGAAATGTCAAGATACGGGAGGAATTATCAGGTTTCCGTCCCTTATCTTATGGATAGTAATGTTCTATATTTTCCTTGAAGGAAACAAAAATTTTCAGGAACCAACAAAATTCCATATGTGGAGATTCAAACCCTTCTCCCAGGAAGGAACAATGATGGAATGTACCAACGAAAAAGTGTTGTTGGAAAACTAGCTCCAGTAGCTCAAATTATGCACAACCAGATGGAGGGTGCCTCAAAAAATCCGACGAAGTCTACCCAAAAATTCCCACATTCAGCTAGAGCTTGACCATACCGTGGTGTGGTACATATAGGGTGCCAAATCAAATGCAAAGGCCTTCGACTATTACTCGTCAGTCGAACAGATCTTTCAGGAACTATCTTGATAGGCGGGAGCAAAGATACCAATAGTAGCGAAGGCAAAGGAAACCAACTTCTCGATAGAGAAGCCGTTGACAGACCAAGAGAAGGAAGAGGATTATGAGCTTAACCTCTTCATTAGTACCTTTGTGTCGGAGGAGACACCAGTTGAAATCACTGGTCGACTAAAAATCAGAATCAAACCTTCGATGGTATAGAGGGAAGAAACACATACAAAAGAAACACATGCAGAACAACAAGTAACCAATCTAGCTAAAGAAAATATCATCCCGACTCAAGAACCAAGGGAAGAGATAGAAGTTGAAAACCCAGAGTATGCTATCACCAAAGAAATTATCACCAACTTGTCGAAATAGATAGCATCTGCAAGAAAGAGGAAAATAACACAACAACAACAACAAGGGAAAGGTAAGCGCAAGCTTATCATTGTAGAGTCATCAGATGATGAAGAATAACTGGCAGCTATGGCCATCGACATAATAGAAAATGCCTCAGCAAACAAAGTGCCAGTCGAAACCTGATTCTAGATATTTGTCAAGGCAGGAGCACTGCAAGGTCGACCATAGAAGGCCAAGATCACACACACGTCGACGCCTGAAAATGTTGTAGATCGTGTGTCTACGCATCCACCTCCATCCCTGACAAAACTCACAGAGGAGATAATACCAGAACAACTCTCAATAAGCCCACTCGACCTATGCAAAAATGCTATGTTAGAGGCTATGAAGGAGAAATTCGACTAAGACAAAGACCTCCAAGCATTTATTGAAAAACTGCCTGAGATATCCACGTCAGTGCAAAAACTCTCTACCAAAGCACCTCTGTTTGAAGCTAGTGGATCCTGACAACCTAGCCAAATACTTCAGGGGATAAATTTTTTTTGCAAATGTGACTTCGACCTTCGAGAGAAATCTCGACAAAGAAGCCGAAGTTGTCGCACATCAGACCACGACTATCACTCCGAATGAACCCGAACCCAACCTACTAGCCTCTGAACCGACTGAAGGAGAGGAAGACGAAAATATCGAGGACATAAATCAAGAAATCAACCAACTCTTCTCTGACTTGGAATCACCTCCCCAGACCAACAATCCACCACTTGACCACATTTCCACCAACCCAATCACACCCGACCATTCACCAACCCCATCACCACCACCACCACCACCCCCCAACTCAAAACCCCTAATCCAACTAGTTGCACCAGAACCAACCCCACCGCAACCATCAACACCAACCACATCCACTTCTGGACCACTTGCATCTGAAAAACCAGAGGCAACAGTCATCCCACCACCCCAAACAGAAATACCATCAACCACTGCTGCACAACAAATAAAAAATCCAAACTCAACTTTTGCAGGTACATAGGTACCGAAACAAGCAGAAGCAGAGAAGCACAAAAAGAAGAAAAAGAAGAAGGACCATCATGGACAACCAGCAATGGTCCACATCAATCTAGTGGGTCGACCACTACGGTCGATGCAACCAAATTAAGAGATCCAGAGCTAGAACAACTACTGGAAGCGCTAGCACTCGAAGCAAAGACAAGGAACCAGCATAGACGTAAGGAACTAGACAACAAGCAAAAAGAACAAGTTAAGTTCCTTAACAACTACAGGGACCTGGTCCAGTATGTGATACCAGGACCGGTAGAGGTTGACATCGACAAACCACTAGAAAGAGCTTATCAACTATTTGAAAGTGTGGTGTCGGCGCTCCAAGCACAGATTCAGGAAACAAAAGAAGAGCAGAAAGAAGAAATCGTCCAACTACTGATGGATCAGCACACAACCTTTTTTGAAGCCTACAAAGTGTTGCAAGATCACATGGAGGAGTCTGTAATCACAAAAGAAGTACTGAGAGACTGGCCTGCTTACTATGGGCAAGTCTGTCAGCACACCAGACAAACCCGACAAGGGATCCAAGCACTTGAGAAGAGGAAAACCACCAACGAAGCACTCAGAAGAACAATTGAGGATCAAATAGTGCTTGAGATAGATAAAATCTAGAAGCTTGAGCGGGAAGCACATTAGTGGGTGCATCAAGCCATTCCCAACTTAGAAAAAGTAGACATCATATGCCCGCAGATGAAACTACTCATGGAGATAGCAGAGGAAAAGGACCAGTTTATGGGTCTTGACATGGAAAGAATAGCTGAACTTTCCATTCAAGAGAAAATGTTGATCTTGTCAAGTCTGACTACACTCACCGTCGACATACAGAAAATAATACAGAGTTGGACAAATTTCCAACATCATCTAGCAGTGACAGCCCCAACAATTGTCGAAGTCTGCATACAGAAAAGACCGACCATCAGACTTCACAGCCCATAAATATCAAGCACAAAATAATGACTACTTAGATAGACAAGGAAGTTTTTGTACCTCCCTGTTTCTTCGGGACGAAGAAACATTTTGTTCGTGGGGGAGATGTTGGAGGAGCAAGTCGGTATGCCGACTTGAACGATAGCCGACTAACTAGAGATTAGGTTGGCCACCTAAAGTCGTGTCGGTTCACCGAACCGATAGGTAGTTATTTTGTAACTGTTTTGTAATCATATATATTGGGATGTTGAGTCGGATGAGAACTCGGTTCAGTTCTCTGTATTGTATGGACCCTCTCATGCTAATATAATCTGTTATTCTATCTACTTGTTCTTGTCTCTTGTCTCTGTTATGTATGTATGTTTTAGTATGTATTATTGGTAACCTTATGTGATCTGTGAGATTACAACAGTATGTAATACATCCATGATACAAATAAGGAAATTTGAATACACTAGGTGTGATTCAAATTCCATAACTTGGACTGAATCCAAAGATCTGTAACTATGGGACAATCACCACTAGGAGCTCACCAATTTAACTTAGGAAAACTAAATCAGTTCACAATCAGTTAACTGATCAAGGTAGGTAGGAAAGTGTGCCTAATATCCTTAACTCATGCAAATGTGGTGTTAGTATAAATGGATATGAACTAACTAAGGCCCATCGAAGGATAACTCAACACATACTAGGGTCAACTGATGGTCAGACTCCCGTGTGGATTCCTAAATTATATGGATTTTCCTAAGTATCTCCTAAACTCATGCAAACTTATGCATCAAGTGGAAGGTGAGCCCTAGATGAGTTCCCCATGGCACTAGTGAAGTGGACACATACTCCTAAGCTAGGAAATGACATTTTAGACTATGGTAGTCAAGGGAGGATTATAATTAATCCTAACACCCACCCTTAATCCAAACTTGGACAAATCGAGCCTTGGAAACTAAGACCAAAGGTCACCTATACAATCTAATGCAAAAAACTTAATTGCTCAATAAACCGAAGAAATGAGGAAAACCTCATGGGAAACCCCCCCTCAAAATGAAGAGTAGGGAACTGGATCAATATTTCAAACCAAGAGACAAATTTATCTTGAGTAAACAACTTTGTGAAAACATTATGGGCTCCGCACCTCTAAAGAGAAGTAATGTAGTGTGATAGTCCTTGTGTGCACTAGTTCCCTAGTACACTGCATGTGAACCTCTCCACCTTCTTCCAATCTGATGACAGATATGAAAAGAAATGTTGTTTCTTTTGTAGTCAGCCTTGCATATTTTGAACCTCTATGCCAGTATGGAAGAGTTTATCTCTGGATTCCATACCTTGGGGCTTTCTTGAGCCCATACAATGAATTCCTCAGCTTTCATTTCAAGAGAGAATCATTAGTGTACCCCTTAAGATTTTCCATGTAGGTTTATTATTTAAGTTTACCATGTATAAAGTTACTTTTGTCTCTTCTTTATGGATGGAGAGAGACTTGATCCAATGCCTCATTGTTATTCATTGACTTATATTCCTTATCCAGGGCTTCCTATCTTGGTGGATCATGGAAAACCACTTTGCAGAACTATTGATCAAACCTCACCATCATGTAGCATCTCTTTGGGAGTTTATAGCACCTATATGGGAGAAGTGGATTTGCATGACATAGTGCAAGTATCTCATCTTGAAACTGAGATTTGTTTCTCTTTTTGTCAAATGAATCTACAATCATGTTCCTAGAAGCCTCAGTGACTTGTTGAGCCCATTTAGGCCTAGGATTGGGAGTAGGGACTGTATCTGGATATGGATCTGATTGAACTTCATCTGCAATTCCAAAAACTGATTCAACTTGGTCCTCAACTTCGAATTATGAATCATCACAAGAAATATCATCATATGCAAATGGTTTAGGTAGTTCGAATATAGCTTCCCTTTTAAATGGCTGCTGAGATTGCACTAGATTTGAGTATGGATAAAATGTGAGAAACCATATTCCTTAGAGGCAATATTTTCTACACCTTTCACTACCAACTACTAGTAGATATATTGAGATCTCAGCTGAGTCAGGTTCAAATGCAACTTGCTTTGGTGAGACTATGAGTCATTTTATATATAGACAAAAAAATTGATGCTAAGGAGGACACATATAAGACATTTTTGAACACTCCATGCTCTAATTTTATTTTACCCTTCCCTTTAGATTGGATTTGGGTGTAATCTCCCATGTTAATACTTGGACCGTTAGTAATATTTAATGAAGAGAACTATTCTTTGGAGGAAACCATGTGGTTGGAGGTTCCTGAATCAGTGACGAAGGCTTGAGATTTTGAAAATCCATCCTTCAGTGCATGTAATCTCTCGTGATATTCAGTCTTGTCTCTAGAATCAACCTTCCTTGCACCTTTAGGGACGGAAATATTATGTTGTTCAAGGAATATTGACATATGATCTATGGTTTTCTTCATACAACCTTTCTATGTATGGTTTCCTTTCTTACAGTAGGAACACTTGCCCTTGTCAAACCTCTAATGCTTTCCCTTCTTAAATCCCAAGGCTCGATCTAATTGATCAAACTCCTCCTCTAGTTTGAATTCAGTGTTCCTCTTATCCTTTCCTTTTCGCTTCCCCCTTGCATGTGCATTCTTTGTTTCCCCAACCAAGAGAGCTTGAATTTTGGAATCTCTGAGGCCTAGCATCTATATTAGCTTAACTTGTTCCTGGCTAAGAGATTATGTGAAGGAATCAAGAGATCGAATTGACCAATTTGGAGTTGTCATTCTCCCAAAGGTAAAGGTGGATACAAACACCGAGAATTCTGGGTCAAGTTTGCTTAAATTAGAGAGCACCAATTGCTCATCCTTCTTGTTAATCCCACACTACTTGCACTACATGACAAAGGATTTGAACTTGCTGAAGAATTGTTGGATGGTTTTAAAGTTGTTTAGCTGAAGAGCAATTATCTCATTCTCTAGAATATGACCTCTCAGCTAATCCTTCCTTCCAAACAATGATTTGATCTTCTGCCATACTTATATTGGAGTTTTTAGTCCATCTAGGTGGAAGAGTAACTCCATAGAGATATGAATGCACATGAAACCAAATGCCTCATCTAATTTGTTTAGATACTTTAACTTCTCAATAGGTTGTTGGAGTTCCACCTCCTTGCCCATAGTGACCATGTATAGACCTTTGTTGCACAACACAATCTGCATGTTATCCCTCCAATCAAGATAGTTGAAGGGTGTAAGGATCCCGGGTGCCAAGGCTGCTGAATTCTCCATCTTGTAGCTTTAGGGGAAACACAATTCTTCTGAATTCTTCAATTTACTTGTGAAAAACACTTCAATTGGAAGGAAAAACAATTCAATCACTCTCTATTTCGACATGTGCACATTATCATGGTGCTTCACACCTAGATATACTTCTCTAGATAAAATCTAGAGGGAGAAAGGAACATATAACGGGAATTATGTGGAACCCAGTTGCTTCTGGTGCATCAATGGAAGTTTCCGAGGATTGAATTTGGCCTGATCACCTACTTTGATACCATGTTTAATTTAGCAAAGCTTCAGGATGGAATGAACCTCACTGTGAAAGAAGGTGGAAGAAGAAAGAAGAAATTCAGTGTACAATGATCAAACAATCATGGTGAAATTGAACAGTCATGAGGCATGTCAGCCCTCCAATCAAGATAGTTGAAGGGTGTAAGGTTCCTGGGTGTCAAGGCTATTGAATTATCCATCTTGTAGCTTCAGGGGCAACACAATTCTTCTAAATTATTTAATTTACCTACGAAAAAACTCCAATTTGAAGGAAAACCAATTCAATCACTCTCTACTTTGACATGTGCACATTATCATGGTGTTTCACACCTAGCTAGACTTCTCTAGATAAAATACAGAGGGAGCAAGGCACGGATACTAGGAATTATGCAGAACTCAGTTGCTTCTGGTGCATCAATGGAAGTTTTCGAGGATTGAATTTGGCCTGATTACCTACTATGATACCATGTTTAATTTAACAAAGCTTCAGGATCTTCAAGATGGAATGAACCTCACTGTGAAACACAACAGGATTTGAACCCAAAATCCGACACCATCCAACATTTCGCACGGATGTGTCAGACAACAATCACTAAAAAGAATGCCAATCAAAAAATATTTATAGCTCCATCGAATATCCGACACACTGGCGTCGGATATCCGACCCCTAGAGTGTTGAAGATCCAACCCTTCAGTGCCAGATCTCCGACCGTCGGGTGTCGGATCCGACTATAGGGTGTCGGATAACCGACGGTCTGTGAACCCAATAGTGTCGGTTATCTGACCCCTTAGCGTTAGATCTCTGATGGGATGTATAGGTTTTTTTTTTAAATGTAAGGTTTACATGATTTTAAATTTATGGCCCCATATTTTCAACGGTAACTATGTTCAAGGTGTCGAATATCCAACGCATGTTCATTATAAATATAAATTGTTTTAAACATTTCTACTTGTTTGTTGTAGAAGCGACGGATGATTTGCGAAAATTATTTGTTCCTCGATGGACGTTTTTAGGAATTGTTTTATTCTTCAACGGGCGGTTGTTGGATTTTTTTTTTTCATCAATAGACAGTTTGGCGGAATTTTTTTATTCTTCGACTTCTGTTCGTTTGACAAAATGTTGATGCGTGGAACTTGATTTTTTAATACAACTGTTTATATTCATTAACGAAGTTTTTGAAAAAATGTCAAATAGATTAAATATTCCAGATCCAAACGAAGACAACCGACAATTGCTTGCTAGACTATGGGATGCAGCGAAACGAAGGGGTGATGGAAAATGTTATTGTCTGTGTACTCAATGCAGGGGATTTAAGAGGAGAAGAATATTGATCTCAACAGCCACAAAACATTGCAGGGAATATGGACATGCTGAGGGGGGGAACGAATATCATCCATTTGTAGGTTTAGCATTATAAAGTTTATTATATTCATTTTTTTTGGTAAATGTATGTATTATTTTTTTTCATATATTAATGTATATCTATTGATGTTTCCATGTATTTATATTAAAGTAAAGACACCCTACAACATATCGTCGAGAGGAAGTTCTTTCAGAACAAGTTCAGGATCATGGAGCGTGTATGTTCAGTGGAGAACAAGTGAATGATCATATTGAACAAGATGATCATGCCAATAATGTAATTGAAGATGATGGTACCAATACATTTATCCATGATTCATTTAACGTTAGAATGGATGATGACGATGACATTGATAATGAAAATGATTATGAGTTTGATGATGTTCACGATATACCTCTTCTCGATAAGGCATATGAACCCCTTTATGAAGGATCCAAAACAAATCTTCTCTCTACTATATTGTTGATAATGAACTTGAAGGTTATGAATGGTCTTTCAAACATTACAATCACACGGATGCTAAGGTATGTAAAATAATCCATCACATATATAGGATCGTGCTGAAGTTTACTTGTATTCCTCTAATAATTGTATTGTTAACTCATTATTGATCATTGTATAGATGAAGTGTGTTTCGTTAATATTATTTATTTATTACATTAACAATTTTTTTTGTAGCTTGATAGCTGAATTTTTGTTACCACCATCAAATATTTTACCTCGCATAGATCAAGATTTATCTTCCATCATGAAAGAGATTGGAATGCATTATGAAGCAATTCATGCATGCCCCGATGACCATGTTATATATTATAATCAGCATGAATTTGCAACAGAATGTCTGGAATGTCATGTAAGTAGATATCATACATATAAAGTAACAAAAAAGGTGCCTCAGAAGGTTCTTCATTATATTCCCATCATTCCACATTTGCAACGACTGTTCAGGTGCAAAAACATAGCGCAATTTATGGATTACCATGCCAGGAACATAAGTCAAGATGATGTTATCCGAATGCATGCAGATGGTTCTGCTTTTAGAGATATGGAGGAAAAGTGGCCTCACTTTAAAGAAGAACCACACAATCTTAGGATTTATTTGGCAGTAGATGGTGTTAATCCATTTGCACAGATGAAATCCATTTACACGGTGTGGCCTATTTTTGTTATCAACAATAACATTCCTCCATGGTTGTCAATAAAGAGGGAGCACATAATGTTGTCGATGATTATTGTAGGTTTTTTTGACGAAAACTGTTTTATTTATAATGTAGTTGTGGCATCTCATTTGTCGTAATATGTATCTTAATTTCATATATATATCTATTATTTTACTCTTCTGCATGGTTTATATATCTTAATGGTTATCATAATGATATATTTTATATGTACTTCAAATGAATCAGGTAAGTTCCAAGTCAAAGATATGAATGTATACATCGAACCTCTTATAGATGAGCTACTAAAGTTATGGAATGTCATAACTATGTATGACGTATCTAGACCAATACGACAAAGGAAATTTCAATTCCATGCAATGGTTGTATGGACAATACACGATGCCCCTGGGTTAACTTCATTTTGTGGTTTGTAATTTTAAGTTCCACTTTAATTGCATTTAATGATATGAAGTAGTTAGAATATTTTATATATGAATATATTTGACATAGATATTCCATATCTAAATATTGTAGGTCTTCAGACAAAGGGTAAATTTTCATGTCCAGTTTGTGATCCTAAGATAAAATCTCATCGTTCAAAAAGCTTAAGAAAGGAGGTGTTTGATGAGTATAGGCATTTCCTCTCTAAGAATCACAGGTATAGAACAACTGAAATAAATATTTTCAATGGGAAGTAGGAGACTGCATTAAAACCACGGAGAATGACACCTCACCTTTGGAAGATGCAATACAATAGAAATCGTCATCATGGTACGTATGGATCATTGCATATGAATTGTTATGTATTTTAATTTTTATTGTGAGTTGTTTGCTGTAGTGGCCATATTTGATTTATGATGTAATTTATTAATTATAAACTAATATTCATGATGTCCATCGTGATCATGAAGGCATTAATGGGATTCCACGAGGAATGAAAAGTTATCCTATTCAATTCAGCAAGTTGCCCTACTATGAGCACCTAAAAATTGCTCATTTGTTTGATACAATCCATATGGGAAAGAATGTTACTGAAACCTTATGGAGACTACTAGAGCTAAGGAGGGAGAAAGATAAAGTTGTGAAAGTGTGCAAAGACATCCAAGAAAGCAACCATGCAATGAAAGATGTCATATAATTTCATACCAATGGAGAATAAGTTAATATAAACTCAATTCCATGGATGTTTACGGAGAAACAAAGTAATGTTGTCAAAGAAGTAATGCGGAAAATTAAATTTCCCACTGGATTTTGTGCAAACTTGAAGAATATCATAACCAAAAAAGGTGATTTTGCGGGGGTCAAAACACATGATTGGCATGTCTTCATCAAGGTAATTATTATTGTTATGTCCATATAATTTTTTCTTGTTTGTATACTCTTTGTTTAATAAATGGCGTGGTTTGTATATTGATATAGTATGTTCTACCCCTCTCTCTCCCGGACAACTTCGACAACAATGTCAAACAAGTTATATATAATCTTGGTAAATACACGAGGTAACTAGCGATTACTTGCATGTGCTTAGTGTTTCTTTATTTCTCCATATAATAATTTATATTTGTTTTTTTTGTGCACTATTTCAGCATATATTGTAATTTAATGTTTATTTTTGTTAAATATCATTATTGGTTTGCATCACTTGTAGATGGTTGACATCTAAAGAAATCCATAAAGAAGATATAAAGTAGTGGAGGAGAGAATTTCTCGTCTTATGTGTGAAATGTAGAAGCATATACCATCGGCATTTTTCAATGCACAGGAACACTACCTCATACACCAAGTTGAGGAGATTGAGTTGTGTGGACCTGTGCACTCAAGGTCCATGTGGATGGTTGAGAGGCACTTGAAATTTATGAAGGGTTTGGTGAGACAACGAGCACATGCAGAGGGTTCTATGATGGAAGGATATATGGTATACCAAAACATACCAAAACATGTTGTATGTTAGTGAATATATTCCTATTTTAGCATCAAAGCTCAATTTTCATCACATTTGTGATCCGGACTCCAATAACAAATTTAAAGGGGAGCAACTGAAAGGGAAAGCTAGATTGAGGAAGCTGAAAGGTAATTATTATCTAGTGGATGTTTATTATATCCTTCATATTCTAATTGTATTTTCTAGTCATAATTGCTTCAATTAAGAGCATATACTTGGTTCAAGAGATTTACACATTTCTTTCAGTTTAATGGTTATTGGCATTAAATAGTTGGTCGAGAATGGGATGCAATTCATTTATACATCACAAACAATATTGACTAGATGAAGGTATGGATTGAACGATGCGCACAATCGGGTCATGGAATATCATGGGAAGGTGTGGCTTCATTGGTAAAAGAAGCACAACACAATGGAGATAACAATCTAACAGAGAGGGAAATCGATTTGGCATATGGTGTAAAAGATAAAATGGCAAGCATATAATTAATCAATCCCTCTAAATTTTTTATTTTGCAAATTACTTTTTGATGTACATGTTCTTATTTTCCATGTATTGTTGCATAAGGAATGAATGGTTGTGTAATCTTTCTGTGTATTTCTTATTGCAAGTAAAACACCATAAGGCTATGGTTTGCAATGGAGGTAGATATCGGATCAAAAAATTGGATGAAACAAAGAAAACATCAGATTCTAGGGTTTTGACTGTCTTTGAGGTTACCAATGTTTCATCTAGAACTGAAAAACATCCAAAAGTCTCAAAAAATCGATACTATGGGTATTTGGAAGATATTATATAGTGTGCCTTTAAATCCTTTAAGGTAGTTCTATTCGTTGTCAAATGGTACAGGTTATGATTGAATCAACGTGATCCCGATAGAACTATTATTGAACATGATAATGGATTTACCATGGTAAACACAAGGTTGTTTGAGCCAGGAACAGAGCCCTATGTTCTTCCAAGCCAATGTGAACAAGTATTTTACTCAGAGGTTCCAAGTAAAGTGGGCTGGTTGTTTGTTGTGAGACACGATCCAAGGGGAAGGCCGATAAAGTATAACCTAGATGATGGTAATGAAGAGGGTTCTCTGGAAAAAGAATATGATGATGAAGAGCATGATCAACTTGATTTAGCTGACGATGATGATCCAACAGAAGATGTCCAAGAAATAGTTGAATTAGATGATGTAGTAGACAATGCCGATGAAGATTATTTCGACGATGACACGATGAGCGTAACTGATGATGATGACGATGATGATATGGCCAATCCTTACAATGTTGACTATGTATCTGATGATACCAATGATGACATGGATGAAGAAGATGATGAAATATATTGAAAGGTAAATATTTAATTAGAACTATTATTTTATCTTATTTAAAAAAAGAGAGTTACTAACATCATCACCATCACCATTATCTTCATCATCATCATCATCATCATCATCATCATCGTCATCATCATCATCATTTTCATCGTCGACATCAACATCATAATCATCATCATAAACATCTAGTTCATCATCGTCGTCTTCATCGTCATCATCATCAGCATCATGGTCTTCATCATAATCATCGTCATCATCACACATCATCATCTTCATCATCGTCGTCGTCATCATCACACATCATCATCTTCAATGTCATCGTCATAAGGTAATCTTCATCATTGTCATCTTCATTATCATGGTCTTCATGATCATCATCACCATGTGCATCATCTTCATCATCATCGTCATCCTCATGATGATGATAATCATCATAAACATCATCATCACCGTCATCATCATCTTCATCATCATCGTCATCCTCATGATGATGATAATCATCATAAACATCATCATCACCGTCATCATCATCTTCATCATCATAGTCATCATCATCATCGTTATCCTCATGATCATCGTCATCATCATCATCATCACCACCACCATCATCATCTTCATCATCATCGTCATCATTATCATCATCACCCTCATGATGATGATAATCATCATCAACATCATCATCACCATCATCATCATCTTCATCATCATCGTCATCATCATCATCTTCATCCTCATGATCATCATCATCATCATCATCGTCGTCATGATCAACATCATCATCATCTTCATCATCATCATCATCATAATCATCGTCATCCTCATGACGATGATAATCATCATCATCAAGATCATCATCATCATCATAATCATGATCATCGTCATAATCATAATCATGATCATCAAGATCATCATCATCATCATTATCATCGTCAACATAATCATTGTCATCGTCTTCATCAACATCATAATCATCATCATCATCATCATTGTCATCGTTGACATCATCATTGTCATCATCTTCATCATCATCTTCATCATCATGATCATCGTCATCATCGTCGTCGTCATAATCAACATCATCATCATCTTCATCATCGTCGTCATCGTCATCATCATCATCGTCATCCTCATGATGATGATAATCATCATCATCATCATCAAGATCATCATCATCATCATAATCATGATCATCATCATAATCATAATCATGATCATCAAGATCATCATCATCATCATTGTCATCGTTGACATCATCATTGTCATCATCTTCATCAACATCATAATCATCATCATCATCATCAACATCATCATCATCATTGTCATCTTCGACATCATCATTGTCATTGTCTTCATCAACATCATAATCATCATCATCATCATCAACATCATCATAATCATCTTCATCATCATCGTCATCATTATCATCGTCATCCTCATGATGATGATAATCATCATCATCATCATTGTCATCATTGACATCAACATCATCATCATCAACATCATCATTATCATCTTCATCAGCACTGTCATCATTATCATCGTCATCCTCATGATGATGATAATCATCATCATCAGGGTCATCATCATCATCGTTGTCATCGTTGTCATCAACATCATCATCATCAACAACAACATCATCAACATCAACATCATCATCAACAACATCATTTTCATCATCGACATCAACATCATAATCATAATCATCATGATCAACATCATCATCATCATCATCAACATCATCATCACCATGCTCAACTTTTCAATCATCCTTCAAAGCTATATTTTCATTTATCCAAGATAGGGATGTGTCATTATGTAGATGGTTCTTCCCTCATTAATGTGAAGGTTCTTTATTCAAGTTAGGATGTTTTTCTTCCTCTTAGGTTTGCATCTCTCTATTGAACATATATTTGGGACCCATAGTTCTAGAACTCGAGGAATCCATTAGATATAAGAAGTGTTTCAAGGATACAAAAAATTCCTTTCATTTTATTGGCTATATCAAACAATTTCCTTCTTGTCACTTTTTGATTGAAAGGTTTGCCAGTATTATGCATTTTTCTTCAAAAATTAATATTTGAAGTAAACTAAGTTTTACTTATTCTTAATTTTGGTGGATTACAAAATAAGTATCTTTGAAGTACAATAATTTTTGCTTATTCTTAATGTTGGTGAAAAGTTCATATCACTACCTATATGTGGATATGCGTAGAAATTAACCTTCTGAAAGACTACCATAGGACATGATGTTGTTAGAATCCATTGACTATGTTGTTGTTAGGACATGACGATGAGGAGGAGGAGGAGAGTCATGATTATGAAGACGACGACGACGACGATGATGACGATGATGGTGATGATGATGACAATGATGATGAAGAGGACGATGATGATGATGATGATGATGATGACAATGACATTGATTATGGAACATCATCATCATCATTGTCCTCTTCATCATTATCATCATCATCCTCATCCTCATCATCATCATCATCATCATCATCACCATCATCATCATCATCATCGTCATCACTGTCGTCGTCGCCATTACTATCATCATCATCATCATCATCATCATGGCGATGATGATGACATTGATGAAGATGATGGTGATCATCAACATTGCCATCATCATCATCATCATCATCATCACCGTCATCATCGCCATCACCATCATCATCATCATCATCACCATCATCATCGCCATCACCATCATCATCATGAGGATGACGATGATGGCGGTGATGACGATGATGACGATGAGGATCATGATGATGATGACGATGAGGGTCATGACGATGATGATGACAATGACTGTGATGATGATGATGATGATGGTGAGGGTCCTGATAATGAAGATAACGATGTTGAAGACGATGACGATGATGATGATGATGATGATGGTGATGATGGTGATCATTGCCATCATCATCATCGTCGTCGTCATCATCACCATTACCATCATCATCATCATGAAGACGACGATGACGACGACGATGATGATGATGAGGGTCATGATAATGAATACCACGATGTTGAATTCGACGACGACAATGATGATGATGATGATGACGATGATGATGAAGATGATGATGATCAACATAATGATAATGATTAGGTGAGATTGTAGGGATTACCTGAGATCGCCATCATCATCTTCATCTTCAGGGGTTTCGATGTAGGGATTAGGTGAGATCACCATCACCATCATCATATTATAATAAAAAATACTATTCCTAAGTTAAAAATACATATACTAAAAAATACATATAGTTAAGTTAAAAATACTATACCTAATAAAAAAATACTATTATGGCAATACATATAATATAAAATAACATATAATAAAAATAAAATACATATAATATAAAATAACATATAATAAAAATAAAATACATATAATATAAAATAATATATAATAAAAATAAAATACATATAATATATAATAAAAAATTAATAGTCTATTTGGACATTGTCGTGACTCGTTTTGGACAGTTCTATGCAATGTGGAGTAGCTTCGATGGAGCTCAAGGTTTAGAATTGGAGCTCACGGTTGAGAATTGGAGCTCAGGGTTCAGAATTGGAGCTCACGGTTCAAATTCGGAGCACACGGTTCACGTTTTGGAGTTCACGGTTTCTATTTGGAGCTCATGGCTCAATGGGTAAGCATCATGACCTCATTTTTTGGGCATGTTGTGACAATGGTTTTTGGGCATGCAACCGGTTCAGGGTTTTAGTTTTTTTGTGTGTGCTGTGATGTTTGCTCCTTTCTGTCGATATCAAAAAGTAGCGGTCCAATATTGACATTCCTTAAGGGGGATGGGACCCTATGCTATATAATTTGATACCATCAACCACTCACTTTGGCAAGCTGCTCTGGCACCTCAATCTCATAAACCCATTTCCCAATAACCAGGGTTGGGGTTTACCATCAGCACCCCTATTGGTCATTCCATTCCTTAACATGTGGAACCGGAGCCTGGACTTCTGGCCTTAGAAGAGTTAGTTAATGATTGTTGTATTAGAACATGGCTCAAGCAATATGCTCGTAAGTAAGTAAACAACATGCTCGTAATCCTGCTTCCACTAGGGAAACTTCATCAAAAGGTATGGCTCATATAGTGCTGTGATGTTTGCTTCTTTTTTTTTCCAAAGAAAAAAAGCATAATTTTATTTCATCCGTAGAGAGACAAAATTACATTTTGTAGATATGCAATGCATATTTTTAACCATAGTTCAGATCAAGTACAAAACAAAAGTCTATAAACACTGCCCAAACCCATTCATCGGATGATAAATCACCCCATCTATCCACAAAAATAGAAGCAGAGAACAAGTTCATTCCATGAGAACGAAAAGCTAAAACAACCCACATAGTCAGCAGAATAGTAACGAAAATATCATCCAACTGTCATATCCAACAGTTCACAAACATAGAAATCAATGTTGTCCAAAAAAAAGAGCGAACATCCGGCTCCAAGCCATATATCAGCAACAAATTCTCATAACATCTCTGTGATGTTTGTTGTGTATTCCAAACTGAAATTTTAGATGCCCTAGATTACCACATTACATTAGGATAGATGAGAGCTAGGTGCAACATTATCTCTTGGCTCACCGTATCCCACCCATCATCGGAGCTGCAAGGGAGTAGGGAGCAGTTCTATGTGAATACTCGACCCAAATAGAGAAGTGGTTTACCTTCATAAATAGTTCCCACTCTTTATTACGCGTCAATATTTTGTTACAACAATTATAAATCTTAGTTGAATGAGATGAATCCCCCACCCCTATATGATTATAAAGGGTTTGTCAATGTTGGAATGAACTCGATTAACCACTCAGTTTCCAAAATTGATCTAACTCAGTTTATGGATGATTGGATTTTTCTTTGTGACATTTAGATCATCCATGTCTATATGTATCCAAGCTATGCATCAAATCAAATGGATAGCATATACAACAGGGGGGTTGTCCACTGGACAGGGGAAACACATAGATTACCAACATGAGGTAAAGCCACTAAATATGATAACGCTTGGACTATAACAGACCACCTTGGTTGGACACTAATGCAAACCCGTGTATGAGTTTGAGCCAAGATTTACATCCACTCTATAGGATCTCCAGAGAACTAACATCATTATTTTTCCATTACTATAAAGGAGATGTACTAGAATATTTTCCTGGACTTGTTGATTTCATTGTTAAGTTGAACCTAAATGACAAACAGAGAGGAGCACTAAGCAAGCTACAACACTTTGTAGGAAATATAATGAGTAGAGATATAATGATGTTAGTTCCTAGAGATCTTGTAGAGTGGATGCTTGGTTTCTCTATATGTTCCAAATATTTAGGTTCCTCATTAGATGCTTCACTAGATGAATAATATATGGGGCCCCCAAAACTATGATTATTGATTTCAAATATAACATCCAACTCTTCATGAAATGGATAAATGCATGCATTTTCCATCTCATCATCAAACAAGGGTTTGCCTACAAAATATTCCTCATCGGAATCTCAACAATATGGACCATCTAATTCAGATTCTTTGGATGAGGTAATATAATAGGAGAATGGGTTATGTCATAACCAACAACGCAAAGGGTCTTTGTCTATACTGCCTGCTTCTTCACCAACTTCAATCCTTCCTTATCAGCTTTCAAACATGGGTTTTCTTTGCTGTGCATGCATTTACATTAATCAGCTAATGACAGACCCAATTTAACAGTTTCAGCTAACCTGCATTTGACCCATATTGGTTGATCTGGATTCTGAAGTCTGGCCAGTCTGAGCGTTACAATTAGTGGACGAACCCATCACATTTTGGTTCGCATTCAAATTGGTTTGATTGTTTTTATGTGAGTTATCTCAGCAATCGGTTCCCAAATAAGCTATTAAGCCAACTCTACCCAAATGTGATGCTTAAGGGAGGTTTATAAGAGGATTCGAGTTCCACCATAGACACGATAGTTAGAGTGTTTTTGCTCACATGTATGCTCGGTCCGTTGGAGAAGGATGAAAATCAGTCATTTCCCCAAGAAAGATTGTCGAGCCATGTTTTTTTATGAGTAAGAAACTAGAACCTAACACCTAGATCATTGAATATCATTATAAAATCCCTAGGTTAGAAAGAAACTCGAACCTAACCCAATATTTTCCAAATTATAGCGACAACAGGGTTTGCCAAAACTCTGCCAAATGTTATGGATTTCTTCTTTAAGGTGTTTTATTATAGAAACCTTATATTAGAAAGCAACTGTCCATGAGGACAGAGTTCAAGAACTCTGTCCACATGAACTATATCTCACAAAAGATAACAAGTGTTCAGCCAAGCAACGGTGATGATTCGTGGTATTATGCCTCATAAGTTCATGATGTTGCAACCCCATGAAACATAATACCATGAATCGTCACCATTATTAGCCAACACTTATTAGCTATTTTAGAGTTAGTGAATTGAAAGTGGCTAAGTCAACGAAAAAAAGAAAGGTAATAAGTTTGACTAAATAAACTATTTTGATAATTGTACCTACATCTTCTGCTACATGCATTGCTTGCATGCCTCACCTATCTCGACGTACTATAAACATTATTATTATTGGTATGTGTACCTTCTCTCAATGACAGTCTTAGTTTAGGGATGTATTGAGGTTTATACCACATATTTGATAGTGTATGCATCCAATACTTGCTAGTTACTTGATCACTATCAGGGAACAACTTCAGCTCTATCCTGTTAAACTTACTTCATCCAGCTAAAAGCAGTTCACATATTCAGAGAACATAAGGCTGACAGCTTATCCAAAGAAGCATTAACCTTGGCCTCAAGCCATTTTCAGTTTACTGAATTTACTGATGGTGAATGTATTGATCAGGGCACTTTCCAGCTTTTCTAGCCCTTAGCACTTGAGTCTTTTATGTGTTGTTGCTATTAACATCCTTTGGATGATTGAGGTGGATGATCCCCTCATATTACTGATCTCTCTTGTTTATTGCTTCTTTGGATTAGCTACTTCAGTATTAGACTTGAATTCTCTTTTTGTTGAAGGTTAGTGATGTGGATGTAGTCAAGATTCCTAGATTATAGGTGTTACCTTTGAAGGTTTGTCCAGTATTCCCATGAAGTTGATCAATTTTCATCTATCTACTGGTGATGAACATAGCTGTATCTATTCCATGTGCTCAGCAATAGCTGAAGTTGTAACTAAGTTACCTTTGATTTCAATGAAATAACAAGGAAATGATATTTTCCCCTGGAAAAAAAAAGTTACTTGATCGCTAATATCAATTGATATTCCATCACTCTTATTAATAACTCCAATTTTTTCACATTTCTAGTAACCTACAAATTCCAAACTCTTTGTTTTCACGGAGTTTTTGTGACGTTATGGGTGCAAAAATAGTGGAGATTGGCATCCTAAGGTTGAAATTTAGCACACTAAGGAGCACTAAGCAAGCTACAACACTTTGTAGTAAATCGAATGAGTAGAGATATAATGTATTTAGATGACCTTTGTGGTGTAGACAGTTGATTAGCTTTAGAATTATTCCCTGGTGTGAGTGATATTTGACGTCTCCTTACCTTTTTTTCCATCCCTCGGTTTCATAAAATCATTGAGGAAGGAATGATATAGTTAATTTAAGAGCCTTTTGGTTGCTTCTAATCATATATATGTGTGTGTGTGTGTGTAATCCATCCATGGTGGTGAAGAGCGGACATTTCACTTGAATGATGTTTGGGTCTTGAAGCAAGTACTAGGTGTTTTTATGTCCTCCAATTTTTTATTTGATGATTTTATGCCAATTTTCACCTTTGGGTTTAAAATTAATATGGGAAAACAAGCATTATCAAGACAAGCTAAAAGGAATAAATTAGCAAATATTACATACTGACATAAATGTATTTAAACCATTCTTTTCATTCCTAAACGTGCCAAGTAGCAGATCTGGAAATGTCTGCTCTTCACCACCATGGATTCTATATATATATATATATATATATATATGGTTGTTGTAGGTTACCACTGGGAAATATGCCTCTGAAGTGTTGGCTTATGCACTACAGAGTAGTAGTGAAGAGGTTAAAACATCCACTCTACAGGATCTCCAATAACTCAACATCATTATTTGTCCATTACTATAAAGGCGATGTACTAGAAGATTTGCCTGGACTTGTTGATTTCACCGTGATGTTGAACGTAAATGATGAACAGAGAGGAGCACTAAGCAAGCCACAACACTTTTTAGGAAATCAAATGAGTAGAGATATAATGTCTGGAGCAGTCTGTATACATCCTTCACTTGAATGATGTTAGTTCTTGGCAATCCTAACATCATTCAAGTGAAGCGTGTATGCACACTGCTGCAATATCATGATTCGACCATGAGGTGCTTAGTTGATTGGAAATTGGGTTAGGTAATACTTTTCCATTAATGGACAGTCATGAATCTTATGGTTTATGCTTTGGGTCTTGAAGCAAGTACTAGGTATTTTGATGTCCTCTATTTTTTATTTGAACATTTTATGTCAATTTTCACCGTGTCTGATTTTTTTTGTCCCTCTTACAATTAACACGATAAGATGACCTTTGTGGTTTAGACAGTTGGTTAGCTTTAGAATCAGAAAATATTATAGACTGATATAAATGTATTTAAAACATTCTTTTCATTCCCGAACGTGCCAAGTAGCAGATCTGGAAATGTCTGCTCTTCACCACCATGGATTATATATATATGATTGTTGTAGGTCACCACTGGGAAATATGCCTCTGAAGTGCTGGATTATGCACTTCAGAGTAACACAGAAGTTAAAACATCCACTCTATAGGATCTCCAAGAACTCAACATCATTATTTGTCCATTATTGTAAAGGCATTGTACTAGAATATTTGCGAGGACTTGTTGATTTCACGGAGAAGTTGAACGTAACAGAGAGGAGACTAAGCAAGCTACAACACTTTGACGTGCATGCACATTGAAGCACACAAAAAGTGTTGTAGCTTGCTTAGTTCTCCTCTCTGTTTGTCATTTAGGTTCAACTTAGCAGTGAAATCAACAAGTCCAGGCAAATCTTCTAGTACATCTCCTTTATAGTAATGGAAAAATAATGATGTTAGTTCTCTGGAGATCTTGTAGAGGGGATGTAAATGTTGGCTCAAACTCATACACGGGTTTGCATTAGTGTCCAACCAAGGTGGTCTATTATAGTCCAAGCATTAGCATATTCAATGGCTTTCCCTCATGTTCGTAATCCAAGCATTATCATATTCAATGGATTTCCCTCATGTTGGTAATCCAAGCATTAGCATATTCAATGGATTTCTCAAAGCCTGTTTTTCTATTGTCCGTCACTTTTCATAGGGCTATTCATGCCTAGAACTACCTTTTAACCCTCCAATTTGGCCCGGATTTAGAGGTACGTATGTTTGATGATGGAAAAGTGCACAAGGGTGCCCAAGATGGTGAAATAGGGTTGCTTCATACCCCTTTTTACTGCCAAACAGGTTTGTTTGTGCCCATAATTCATGTGGATGCTTCTATAAGGCATATGAATGAGATTTTAGGGTTGCTTTCACCCACATATTTCTCATTTTCACAGCCAAAATTGCAAATACCGCCTCCTATTGCCATTGATCAACATCTTTTATTGCTGCAATGTGCCCAGATTTGAAAGTTGGCCTAATTATAACTGATTTGAGATGCTTTACTATTTGTTGTGACCTTTAGAATGCTCCCAAAGTGCTCAGATTTGTCCCTTTGATGCTCATACTTGATTCTAGAGTTGTTTATGCCCATAGGACTGCCCAACATTGCTCCTAGTGTGACATTGAAAATACCAAGTTTGTTTTGGAATCCCTAAATAGGGACAATTCACCTTGGTGTACTGGTTTATTGTTAGAGGAAGGCCTTCTCTCATTATTTGAGGAACATTCACCCTTGGACACACATGCATAAGGGTAGTGTTTAACACTACCAAAGGAGAAATTCATCATTTGAAGCATGCTTACACTATTTTATACACCATTTCATGAGAGATATTACATGCTTGGAGGTTGCTCATTGAGCTGGTCCACTTGGAAGGTTGTTCACATGGTTCATGCCCTATTTTGTGAAGAATGTTTTTGTATTTGGGGCTGCTTTATAGATTGACTATTGTGCACATGGGTGGCATCTAGGGCCTACAAAGCAAGTTGTGTTTTACTCCAAACAGTGTTATGATGTATAGGAATCCTACAAAGCTAATTGACTCAACAATGAAGTAGGTTTAGAGTCTTGATGTTTATATTTCTAGGTTTTTTTTTTTTTTGAATTGAAGTGTCATGTGTGTGACCTATGCATTCCCACATTCACTTGGTAAATTTAGTACGGATTGGGATGAATTGACCATTTTATTACCGATCCATTCAATCATACCCTGATTTGCTTGGTTCGGTACCAAACTTGTCACTCCAATAATTTCAAAGGCTGAGTCAGCTCGGTTGGGGGTCAAATCGGTTGACTTGGCCACCTCAGCAGAAACACACTTGATTAAATCTGTAACTATTATTGTTGAAAAGGGGGTAGGCCAATAAAAGGAAAGGGCAATGCTAGGAAAAGGAAATGCAAGCAATAAGTGAGAATGGAGAATAATATGTAACTAAAAGAGGGGCATACATAAGAATTCTTAGGACATACATCAAAAAAATTTTGAATTTCCAGTGTACTGTTATAGGAATGGCACTATGCAAATAAGGCGTTGACTTGATAGTCACAATCCCATTAGTATCATAAATTATGGGAGAGATAAAAAAAACATCCCTACACAAATATTAACTGATAAGTATGGTTTTGGTGTTTCATTTGGAGAATAAAATCCTATAACAATAGTTGTTATTATGACTCTTAAAGGGTCCTAGATGAGATCTGTGCACTTTTAGGCACTTCAACTTTCAAACAAAAGAAGCCATAAACAACAAGTATGTGCACCCTAGAAAACATGGAAATAATCATTAAACATATTAGGTAAAATGGATAATCATCTACAACATCACAACATCATTCATGGGAAAACTAAAAACCACTTACAACCATCAATAGTAAGGGTTACAACAACAACGAGTGTAGAGTAAGGAGATAGGAGTGGCCAGGAAAATGAATAATCAGACCAATGTAGAGTGGAAAAGTGACCAGCGAGAAGTTTTGAAGAGGAGATTAATCAAGATTCCTTGAAAAGGGAACTGATGTCAAAGATGCTTTTTGATGGAAGTGACCAACATACCAACTTCGTATCACTTCTATCCGAAGTAAATGTAGATGAATGCAAAGATATGTTCTTTGAAGGAGATTGTCCATTAAAGGAGAACCTCCATGTTTTGTACAGACATATATTGGCATAAATTGTAGTGTTATATGTGATGCATATGCATAACATATCGTCTCAAGCTTGACAATGTTGAAAGGCCAAAGTACAATGGCCACAAGCATACATATGAAGCTTATGAAGCCTACCCAATTCATGTTAGCAAAAGGCAATGCAAGCAATAAGTTAGAATGGAGACTTGTATGTAACTAAAAGAGGGGCATACATTAGAATTTTTAGGGCTACCAAATTCCCACACCTATTAACCAAACTCATTCTTGACAAGCTTTTTATTTAACAAGTTTTTTGCTTACAAGTCTTTCCAAGTTTTTTTGCTTATAAGTCTTTCCACGTTTTTTTGCTGGTATTTTTCTATGCTTATGCCAAAATTTTGTTCGGCCATGGTGCAGGTAGAACCAAACAAGTATTTTTCAGACTTGTCTTCCTCCAGCGAAGGGAGTTTGGGAAGGCTAAAGGAAAGTGAGACATCCAGTAGGTCTACACGGGCTAGATCAACTAGATGTCAGAAGATCAGGAGAAAATTCGACAAATGCATGAATTTTTTTCTCCAAGGAGGGGGGTCATGTTCCTATGATGATGAGACGGTGGGAGACATTGACGTGCCCTTAAGGTACCAACACCTAGTGAAACAATGGGTGCCTAGCGATCTTGCTAAATTAAACACTGATTTTTATGTGAATGAGAGGATATACATAATTTCACCGCCGTCATTGCATGGATTGGGGTTGTTTTGCATGGACGGCATAAAGGTTGGATACGGTAGATGCACAAAATTGATGGAGTATGTTGGACCCTATTACAACTACAGTGATTGGATGTGCCTGGTCCAATATACACGAAGTATGTGTAGATATGGGTTGTCATCGAATTATATACAACTGAAATACAAAGCTCAAAATAAAGGAGCAACGATGTACATGGATGGAAGGCCAAAAACAACTGGTAATACTGTGGGGTTTATAAACAGTACACAACCAGGGTCTACACTAAAGCAACCCAACTGCATATTCGAGTCATGTGAAGGAAACCATGTCTTTGTCTGTGCAATTAAATCAATAGTTGCTTACGAAGAACTGCTTATTGATTACAATTTGAATCGTTTAGATACAAACAATGTTAGTATGGTTATGGTACAACAAACAATTTAACCACCCTTTTATTAATTATTTTAACATCTATAGGAATTTTCATTAGCATATAATTGAAATTATCTACTTTTCATGTTTCCTTATGTAACTTTTAGTATGTTTTTGATGTAGGGTTCTCTCAGGAGCACCTCCATATCCGTAGATGTTTGTCGACCTGAGTCAAGGCAGCATGTATACATCAATATTGCCAATGTAATATTAAATTTAGGATGGACATACAAATACGTTGTTATGTATTTTCATTAGTATATTAGGTTCGTTTATATAATATTATCTATTTTCCATGTAGAGTGTTAATCAAGGAAGCCAACCGACTATTGATCAGCCGACTACAACATCAGGGCAAGAGCCAAACATGAATGTAATTCTCCATTTCAAATACTTTAAAATTGTAAACATGTATATTGTGATGCATTATGTTTATTTTGTTATGTATTCTTTCATTTTTATGGTTGCGTTCATGATGGTAATGTTGTCTACATTTTTTGCAGATTGACCGGGGAAAGTCCCCAACTATTGATCAAACGACTGGAGCCTCGAGGAAACCAGTAAACCTAAATGTAATTCCACATTCTAAATACTTCAAAAATGTACACATATAAAACATGTAGCATAGTGTTTATTTTTGTTCTGTATTTGTTAGCTTTTACATATTGTGTTCATTGTGATAATGTTGTCTACTTTTTTTGCAGGTGGATGATCGAGGTAAATCCCCATTTGTTGATCAGACCACGCCCTCGTCTAGGCATCAGGTAATCCTAGATGTAATCCCTAATATAATTATTTGTGCACACTATATTTTCAAAGACTAAGCAATTTTTTATATATTTGAATTGCAGATAGGGGATTCCATTTATCAAAGGACGTCTCAAAACTGTTTACAGAATGAGGTCTCTCAATTGATGAGAGATAGTGAAATTAGAGAGTTTGTAGACCCATTGAGGGTGATACAAAGGACAAGGAAAAAACAAAATGAGGAACTGATTCGTCTGACATTAGCAGTTCCACTAACAGAAGGGCTCGAACAAAGGATTCAATTGTTGTTACAACAACGTAAACAAGTGGACATAAGTTATCAAATAAAAATGTAAATTCATTTATAAAAACTTTATAATATTTGATTTTATATGCTGTTGAACTTATAATACAATGGTTTGAATTTACAGCACACTATGGAGATTATCAGTGGTGGTCAAGGAAATGTTGGTCCTAGTGACCAAACCACTCCACGTACACCACATACTGCTCCCATATTTTCCACTGAACAATCGGCAACATGCTCTACGACACCGCTGAGGGCAACGAAGGGTGCAACCGATGTTGCCCCACCCACAATAGATGCTGCAGAAGAAGGGGTGGATGCAGGGCTAGATAGAGATGTGGAAGCATTTCCTGGATCTTCTCATGTGACTAGCACTAGTTCACTAGTGTGTACATTTTTGGTGAATAAAGAACTGGTTCCAATAAAGATAGAGAGGATTCCAGGTCATTATAGATTGTTCCATTTAGTTTTTATAATTTGTGTCTAATATACCGATAATATTTTCTAATATTGACTAATGATGGCATTAATGTTTTCCAGGAAATGATATATTTTATAAACATATGAATGATTTGGCCTTGGAGATCTCCGTGCCCACCATCCGCACAATGTGGAACAAGCAGCCAAAAGATTTAAAGGATGATCTGACTAATCGCTTGGTTAGTCTGTTTGGAAAAGATACCTTTGATAGATCGAAGGTACTACAAAAGGTTGGAAAACATCTGAAGATTGTCCGAGACCAATATAGGGTTCACCTAGAAAAGAACCTTAGGTATGAGTGCCCTCCAATGATTCCATCTATGGAGTGGAAATCCCTGGTGGAAGATGGAAAAGAGAAGGGCCTGAGAAAACCACGAAAGATACCACTAGGTGGAACAGGGAGGTATGCAATACATTCCAAAATGTAGTGGTAAGCCTTATTATTACTAGTTTTTATATCAATTTTGCTACATCGTCTAATGTATTTAAAAACTTAATTAGGCTCTTGGACACATCTAAGGCCACAAAGGCAAGAATTGAAAAAATTGGCCAACATAAGCTTGGGCCTGGTGGTTACTCCAACTTGGCGGCCCGATATGTAAGTATCGCAAAACCCAAATCTGCATCCAAATATCATACAGATTATTATTTTTGTTTTGTTCTGACAAAAGGCTTTAAAATTAATGACATCATGCAAATATGAAGGCCGACCGGTTCAAAGAATTTCCCAGTGCAGATTACATGAAGCTTGGCTTCAAACAGGGCTTTGACGTCGTTGTTGAACACCAGAGAAGCTTGTCTAGGAATACTGCACAATCTTCTACTAATCCATTTGGTTCCCAAGTATGTGAAAACTGTATAGTTTAATGATAATTTATTAATGCTCATGCAATTTGTTCCTTATAAATAAATTAACATAAATTATTTATTCCTTTTTGTGCAGGAAAGTAATGATCCCTTTCATGTCGAGGATGTAGTACATGACCAACCAAACGAAGATCATGCTTCTCATCCTGGTAATGAATTTATTAATGTGCTACTATTTTTTTTATAGACCATTGCAGATGATGAACATTAATTCTAATTCTACACAATTCAACTGCAGAGCATGCAGCTACAGATCATAACACGGAACAG
Organism: Pseudotsuga menziesii; assembly: GCA_001517045.1. Lineage (NCBI taxonomy): Eukaryota > Viridiplantae > Streptophyta > Pinopsida > Pinales > Pinaceae > Pseudotsuga > Pseudotsuga menziesii. The sequence goes on along the minus strand of LPNX011163795.1, from coordinate 3,449 downwards.
GTTGGGCTTGTACGAGATAATGTTCAACATGTTGATGTGCCCATGGCAGGTAAAAACACACATTCGTAATGTTTTTTAAATGAATTACTTGTATTTATAAAAATATAAATATATTAATGAAATATTTTGACATTATTGCATAAATTCATTGCCCCTCGCCTGAAGTTCAACCTTGCGAGCAGACTAGTAGAGATACCGATGATCAGATTCCCGAATATGTGACTCTAACTAAATATTTAAAGAGAAGAAAAGTAAAAAGGAAGTGACTAAACAAATTTTGAGTAATTCTTATTTATAAAAAAACATTTAATGGTTTTTTCCTCTGTTTCATGAATGCTTTACTGAATGCTTTACTGATTTTTTTTTCCTGCCATTGACTAAATTAATGTTTTAATGAATGAGTTAATGAATGGTTTAATGAATGGTTTTTTCAGCTGTTGAATGATTGGATGGTTTAATGAATGTTTTAAATAATGATTTAATGAAATCATCTTTCAACTATTCAGTGAAATAATTTGCAGTAGATGCATTGTTATTTGCATTGTGAAATAGTAAAACAAATTGTTATTTGCAAGTATATGCATTGGGTTTGGGGAGTTGAGAGTGATGTGGGGGGGGGGAGGGGCCATAAGAGCTTCCACCTTCACTTGGTTGGTTCTGTTTAGTAGAGAATATTAAATTATTCTCGAAACAGAGAGGAGCTCAATGAATGGTAAGGAAGAATACATTAAAAAACATCTATTTCTATAATTTTACTGTGTAATTTTCACTATTGCTATTTGACTCCTCCATTGGAACTTGTTACAGATAGTGTTGAGAAACATTTCTATTATCCCTAAAGTTGAACCTAGACTACAGGGGTTCAAGCTTAAGGAAATCTTGTTCTCAAATATACAAATCAATAAAATCAAACTGATATACAATCAAAGCTATGGAAAAAAATTACACCACTATTAATGTAACAGGATGGTATAACATAAAGGCTGTGAGTAAAATCAAACAATCATTGAAAAAACTGGACTAGTATGAAATCAAGGTTGTTTTGTACAGATTACATAATCATCACTGCACTATACTGGTATATATAAGATCTATAAGACAAACATAACACTATTGAAGAGATAGGCTGGTGTGAAATCAGAGTTACAGGAAAAATCAAACAGGTGCTGTATAACATAAAATCAAACATAAAGTTCAATATCAAGGTTACTATGATCATAAAATCAAGAAGTGAAACTGCCTCTGTTTCTAGAAAATATAAGGATAATTGTACTTCACAATAAGAATTAATACAATGGGATTTATTGGACCATATGCATAAAAAATTATCAGAAATACAATTCATATAACACATAGGCAAATCATCATCATGTTCATTCAAAAATAGAACCTGTTACTGAAGTTGTAGAGTGTTTATGCTATACAGATAGTGCTCAAAACTGGGCATACATAACTCCAAAACTGCCAACCGCTAGTCCCTTAGTCGAGACCCCCTTCTATACAAAAAATATTCCATCCATAATCTAACCATAAGATCCTATATACAAGGATCGATCCTCTAAACTAGGGAAGTTAATCCCTTAAAAAGTATTAAATTACAAGTGTCATACATGTGTCAAAATAAACAACATAAGTTCAAAATCAAATAACAATTTAACTCCTAAAGGCTTCTAGAAGCCTCTGCTAATGTAGCTAGGTCACTAAGAACCTGTGAACGCTTTTGAAGTCTAGCAAATTCAACATCTTTATTATTTTTCTTGTTCTGGGCTTTGAATTGTTCCCGCTGTCTCTGAATGGCTCGCTTCTCCCTGAGAATCTCCTTGGAAATTACCAGCAGCTTTTGGTATTATGCTTCTTTGTCCTCCATGTCCTCATGGAGTCTTTTGTTAGCCATCATCAATTTCTCATTTATGTCTTGCAAGTACCTGGTTTGTTCTTTATAGGTTTGCAGAGACCTCTTACATTGGCTTAGTTCTAGGGAGACTTCCAAATCCTCTTCTCTTATGTGGCTTCCTCCTTCATGTAAGTTTTTTGATACTGAACCATCATCAAGATTACCTTACTGGTATGTGCAGAAGAATGCTTGTATGGAGCCTGCTACACCCTGCATATCAATAAACTTTTCCATATATTCACTGTACCTGTCCCTTGCTGTATGTATTGTTCCCTCGCTACCAACATCTTCTATTACTACAATATCCATGCCCTCTTTCTGTGTTGTTCTTTCCTCAATCTACATCTTTTTCCTCAGTTTGGTTCTTGGCTTCTCTTCTTTGCATAACTGTTTACAAATATTATTTTTTGAAGTTATGATTTTCAGCATATTACTGAGCTTCTTTGGGTTTTCATCTGTGCAGGCTATTTCGGGGCTCAAGCTTTCTTGGATAGGTTTATCAGCAGCATTCTTTTCTTCATTCTCAACCTCCTGAACTATCTTTTTAGGGCTTATTTCTTGCTGGTTAGCATCATCCAACATTATTTTACCTTTCTCCTTAGGGTTGTCCCTAAACCCTAGCTCTGCTAGCAGGGATTCCCATGTTCTTTTCTCCCTCTATAACTGAGTTAGAATCAACAATTTGATCAATCCTTGGTGATAAACAGAGCGGGATATATGGTGAGGATGACCTTGAACCTTGGCTATCATCTTTTGGAGACTTTTTAGTAAGTAAAACGAGAGATTTACCTGTGTATTTCCATTAATATGCATTAACAATTTTAGATGGCATTTTAGTATTCTATCATATCTGCCATCACAGGTGATGTAATTTTGTATCATCTCTAGAGGTATCCTCCAATCTGGTTTCATCTTACTAACATGCACCCCATTTTTCCAATCAAGCTTTTCACCTCCTGGGATCAAGAATTCACTGAAGTCTTCTTTAAAATCTTGTTGTTTAAACCATTTTTCACCTTGTGCAGGAACACCTATGGCCTCAGCAACAGAGTCCTCATTGACTCTAACAGTTAGGATTTTCAACTGAACCCTCTCATCTCTGTAATTTTCAATAAATAGCATGGTCATTTGTGAATGGTAACCCTGCAGTTTCTCACAAAAATTGAACCATCCAGACTTCTGCATAAGCTTGGCAGACCTGGGAAATTGTTTTATCCAGTCTGTATTACTTGGTTCTAGCCTGCAAATGAAACCACCAAGTTTTCTTTTGACTATAACCTCGGCTTCTTCCTCGTCGGTTACCTTCGACATTTGAAACCCTAAAGGAATTCCAACTCTGCTGTGTGGACCAACTAGGCTTTAAATCTCAGACACAAACACATACACTTTGCTGCAGTTACCTCTGTGATAAGTCTTCAATTCATGCTAGCATCTAGCCTGTCAATAATGCACCTATGTTGTTAGGATATTTAGACACTTAGGAGTTAGTTAAGATCAACTTGTGTAATATATCCGTTAGGTAAAAGTGTGTTTCTTTAGTATGCATTAGTATGCA
>LPNX011163766.1:34117-82179 GCA_001517045.1 Pseudotsuga menziesii | reverse complement strand
GGGGGGGGGGGGGGGGGGGGGGGGGATCTTTGTCAAAACCCCAAATTTTCACAAAAAATTAAAATTTTTGATGTAACATAAACTGTTTATAGTCGCAGTTAGATAACTCCTAATAGCTAATAGAAATAATGAAACAGTTGAACAACTTATAATTGCATTTTATTTATAAGTGATCCTCTGCATGAATAATGTCAAGTTGTGACTTATATTTTCCAATTTTCTTAATGACCAAATAATGTGACAAAATTTACATTATCCTAATATTTACTTTATAAGTAAAGGTGATGCAAAAATTTCCTAGATAGTTTACTATATTAAACTCCCAAGTCCAACCTATACTTGGTTGGATTCATCTTAGAGCTTGGTATCTCATGAAGACTAAAGATCATGTACTTATAATAGATTTATCTTACTCCCAGTACTGTAGGCCACATTAAAGAGTAAGAGCTATTCTAGTGTATATATGTTATTTATTTCTATATACACCTTATTGATTTATATCTAGTTCTAACACCTTAAACATTCATAGTTTATGGTTATATAAAAGGTCAATAGAGGCATTAACAATCCTCCTCAAAACTTCTATTATACTATCGATCTTTTCTTAAAAGTTTGATTAAGAAAGATTATAAGATATTTATGAAACAAGGGCTTCGATGCCATACACAATTTGGTTCTTTACCAAAGAATATTTCAAGGTTTATAATATAATGTTTATCAATACTACAAAAAACCTTGTTAATTAACATGGCTCGACTTCACAGTTTATCATTTCAAATGATGCGTTATTGAATTTGTATATTACCTTGTTATTATAGTCATTATTTAGATCATTGTAAATGATTTGTTGTCCCGACAATGCTATGACAACTATATCATTCGACCCTTTGCGGATGGAAATATTTGGTGGGAATGTGGAACGTTTACCACTGTGCAATACATAACTTAAAAATCTCATGAAGCAACCCTAGCTCTCATTCTTATTGATGGTTTTTGGTCTAGCTCTGTCTGGTTCATTGCAGCCATGAGGGCTCCTTTGTCTTGTCTCTAGCTCCTTTGTCTATGTAAAGAGAAGTGTTGCCACTCTATTGTGAGAATGGAGAGTCATACAGTTTGCATTTGATTTCTTTCTGCGTTCATTGCGTTGCTATGTGTGTAGTGGTGCTCTATCAGTATTTGTAGGGTCAATTTCTTTCGTGGCCTTTTCCGAGGCTTACTCCTACTTTCATTGTCAATGTAGTATGTATCGTGAGCCCGTCACCTCTGTCACTTGTAAACATGAGGGTTTTGGGTTGTTTCTTGTGCTGGTTTGCTATGCTGGTTTGTTCCTTCATGGCTTTGGATTCCTTCACTTCCAGGTAAGAAATTTGACTTACAAATTATACAAATTATAGTTACAACCTTTTTCTTTTATATTTAAGTTATTCGTTTCTAACTAAACCCTTCCGGGTTTTGCTTGTAGGATTGCATTTCAAACAAGCTTGGAAAGAATCCACCCAATTTGGATTGCCAACAAAACCTACGGGTAAGCCTCGGTTACAATGTGGCTCCTCCTTGCTTGTACAGATTAGAGGAAAAGGGGTTTCAGTTGGAGATGTAAAACGACCTCGGTTCCTTCTATGTTTTTAATTGTTTCACTTAATTGTTAATATGTATTGTGGTTATAATGCCTTCTTGTAGCATGGTTTCTACGAACATAATGGCGTGACTTGTATCACCTTTTTCATGTCTTCTAAAAGATATGAAGCGAATGAGGTTTAATACTTGACTGTTAGTTTGTTTCAACCCATGCCACGATGCTGGGTACACCGGCCATGAGCTGGGTGTTGTAAACTTGTTATCTTTTTAAGCCTTTTAGCCCGACAGAGTAATATACTTGGTTTAAAGGTTTCTTTTTAGCGTTGAGCTCTGTCTGAAATGCCATGAGCTGGGTGTTGTAAACTTGTTATCTTTTTAAGCCTTTTAGCCCGACAGAGTAATATACTTGGTTTAAAGGTTTCTTTTTAGCGTTGAGCTCTGTCTGAAATATGAGATGTTTTTTTTTTTAAGGATTTTAATACATTAGAGCTCCGTCTCGTTTATACATTAGTTAAAACCTGTAGGTTAAGACTTGTGTAATTTTGGGTCTTCCCTTCCTCGATTGTGAATAATAGTAATTATTTGATTTAATATTTTTCTTGTAATTAAATAAATATAATGTGAGGGCTGACAGTCCAGTCGTAATGTAAATTTTAAATGATTAAGCTTTCCGTTTAGGATAGATTATTAGGGTTTACTATAAAAGGACCCTTAGATAAATATAACATTTAATCTATCAATGGTAATAGTTTCGGTTTACCTATTTTCATTGTTACAATAATTTGATATTGTTGATCCTGTATTAAGTATTTTCTTTTCCTTTTAAATAAAGAGTTATATAAATGCTGTAAGTTCTTAGCCTATTTCTATTTACTGTTTATCTTTAAATTCCTATTTGTTTATTGCACTGTTAGTTAGTAAAGTTCCAGACTGTTTTACTTATTAAAACAATGACTATGTATCCTTGATTACCTTCTTCATTTATAATAGTTAAGTAATTAGTTAGGGTTTCATCCCTACAGTTTTATCTTTACACATATAATCCTACCTAATAATTATAAGATAGTTTCTTCATTAGAAGATTAGTTATATACTAGTTATATTTATAAATTCATTGCTTTTCTTTAATAAACTATCTAGTGGAAAATTGCTCAGACTTTTAGCAATGAATAAACATAATTTCTGTAACTAAGTTTACTCTTTTTAATCTAAGTACTTTTAAATTTAACCCTAGTTGTTTATAGTAATTACTAGTTCTATATTAAATTGGTATTGTTAGAAAATAAACTATAAGATTAATAGCTTATTTCTTTACTTAACTGAATATAACATTGTAACCCTACTCTAATTTTTCTACTGTGTTTCATTCAGTTACTAAGTGAAAACAAAAGAATAAAAACCTATCTTAACACTCTTTAACCTCCATAATATCTTGACTTTAATAAAGTTACTCCATTGTCTGTAAATACACAATCATATCTACTAAGATATTCGTTTATTGCTTATTCGTTCTACTTGTACTAAATTTCTGCTATTTCTTTTCCAATATGTTTACATAAATAAACTTGTTAGAATAATAAACATAGATAACGAGATCACTGTTCCTTTTTTTAATAATAACCTACCTACTGAAATAAATTACTCTGCTAACTACGAAATGCAGAACCATATCTATTACATTCAGTCTCTTAACAATTTCATTCATCTACTTTAAATACTCTATTTGTGCTAGAGTATGGCCTCGTCCTTCTAGATGTGGAAAAACACATGCTAGAATTATGTCCCATTCTAACAATTTACACACTGAATATTTAACATTCATTTAATACTCAAATTCAGATTTATCTATCTAACACAGTAAAACAAATAATGTCGACCCTAATTAGGATAGACAACAACAGCGTTAGGAGGCCATTCCTCCCTACCAAACTCCTGGAGAGTGCTCAAACAACGCTTCCTCAGGACCCTCGAGCCTGTTCCTGGTCTTCTTGGCTGAGAACTGGTGGAGCATGCAAACCGTAGACTGATCCAATAACTCAGTAAAACACCTCTGCACTGAGCAGTAAGATCTTTCAGCCTAAAAGTTGCACTAGTCTTTTGGGTCATTTGTCATTAATTGAGCCACCTGCTCTGATTCCGCTTTCTTGGGGAATCATGATCCCAAATGTAGGGAGGTTTCCACCTACAACAGTTGGAAGTGGTTTGAGGATGCTGCCACATGTCTGTTTTCTATCCACCCAGTCTCCTCCATGAATTTGACCAGTAAACACTCTTTTAACAACTCTCCTAAGCTATCGTCTCCTCCTTTATTTATTTATAAATAAAATATTGAGAATTACATTAAACATCCTTGACTCTCGTGAGTCATCAATTACAACTTAGCATAAAATTTAACATATTGTTCTCAAATAATAACAGATAATATAACATTATTTTGGAAAAATTGGGGCATGTGACATACACACCCCCTGAAAGTATAACATCGTCCTCGATGTTATTTATTCTTCATCCTCAGAATTCCCCTGGAACAGAATTGGATATGCATCTCGCATATTACTTTCCAATTCCCAAGTGGCTTCTTCTGGACTAAGGTGCTTCCATTGCACCTTCACCTGACCAATGGTGCGGTTTCGAAGTGTGATCTCCCTACACCCGAGGATACAATCCGGTTCCACCAGAAAATATCCTTCTGGTTGCACCTGTACATCATTTCAGTTAACAAAATGAGTAGCATTATGAACATATTTCTTTGATACATAAATGTGAAAAACATTATGTACTCTTAAATTTGGTGGTAATGCTAATTGATAAGCTACTTGTCCAATCCTCGACAGTATTTCAAATGGACCACAGTAACGAGGTGCTAGTTTTGCACAACTGTCCAATCTCAGAGAGCTCTTTTTGGGCCTCACCTTGATCAACACATGTTCACCTACCTGAAATTCCTTTGGAGTTCTTTTAAGGTCTGCTTGAATTTTTCGTCAATCCTGTGCAACTTTCAGATTACTTTGTACCTGCTTTACAATTTCTTCCATTTCCTTTAATAGTTCAGGACCTAATACTACTCTATCCACCGGATTACTCCAAGAGATCGGAGTATTACATTTTCTTCCATACAAGATCTTGAAAGGACTAAATATGGCTGATGCGTAATAATTATTATTATAAGCAAATTCTACCAGATGCAAATAATCCTCCCATTTACCTGGCTGGTCTTTCACATACATTCTTAATAAATCTTCCAGTACTTGATTTACTCTTTCAGTCTGTCCATCTGTTTGAAGATAGAATGAAGTACTAAAATTTAATGTAGTGTTTAATCCTTTAAACAGAGACTTCCAAAAGTTACATGTAAATTTAGGATCCCTATTTGAGATTATAACTTTCGGTATTCTATACAGTCGAAAAATTTGTTTTAGAAAAATATCAGCTATGTTTGCAGCTTTATACGTGGTTTTAACAGGTATAAAGTGAGCTACTTTACTTAATTTATCGACCATTACCATGATAGAATCATTTCAATTTTGATTTTTAGGCAGTCCAGTAATAAAATCGAGACTAATTATCTCCCATTTGTAGCTAGGAATGGGTAATGGCTGAAGTAATCTAGGTTGGTGTTAGTGTTGAGTTTTTACCTGCTGACATTCAAAACATCTAGCGATATACTTTGCTAATTCAGTCTTCATATTTGGCCAAAAATATTTTTTTCTTAACATAGTTATAGCCTTTTGATAGCCTAGATGACCTGAGTATGGAGTTTTATGGATTTCATCCAAAATTAACAACTTAACTTTAGGTACATTAGGTACATACATTCTTTCTTTATACAATAAAAATTCTTTTGCATTCACACTGTACCATTCGCTTAAGATTTTTGTTGAATTTTCTTCTGTTTTAGCTTGTAAGTTTTGGTAAATTTCATCTTGTTCTATCCCTAATTTAAACTGTTCATCCATATCTGTTGTATAGGTGCTGATAATTGCTGTGAAATTCAGCCTTGCATTTCTACTTAATGCATCAGCAACTTTATTTTCTTTACCTTTAATGTGCTGAATTTCAAAGTCATACTCACTTATAAAAGCTAGCCACCTAGCTTGTCTAGCATTTAGATTATGCTGATCTATCAAATATTTTAGTCCTTTATTATCAGTAATTAAAATAATTTTTCTTCCAATTAGGTGATGTCGCCACATATTTAGAGCATGTATAACAACAGCTAATTCCAGATCATAAGTTGCATAATTCTTTTCATGAATTTTTAATTTCCTAGACTCATAGGCAATAACATGCCCTTCTTGAGTCAGAACACCACCTAAACCATCATTGCAGGCATCAATGCACACCAGAAATTATTTATTTGGATCAACTATTCTTAAAATAGGTGTGTTGGTTAATAAAGTTTTTAACTTTTTAAAGCTTTCCTCACATTTTTGGTTCCAATCAAATTTTTTTCCTTTCTTTTGCAAAGAAGTTATTGGATTCACGATTCTCAAGAAAACTTCAATGAACCTCTGGTAATAACCGGTAATTCCCATGAAGGATCGAAAATTAGTTACATCCTTAGGAACCGACCAATCTTCTATCACCTTTATCTTTTCAGGATCCACCGAAATCCCTTCCTTAGTCACCACATGACCTAAGTACTGAATCTTATCTCTGAAGAAATCACATTTACTAAACTTTTCCAAGAGTTTATAATCTCGTAACTCTTGCAAAAAAATTTTAAAATTTTGTTTATGTTCTTCTTCAGTTTTTGAATATATTAATAAATCGTCAATAAACACGACTACAAACTTATCTAAATACTTATGTATAATTTTGTTCATTTAACACATAAAAACAGTTGGGGAATTATTAAGCCTCAATGGCATGACGATAAACTCGTAATGGCCATATCGAGTTCTAAAATCTGTTTTAAATATGTCTTCATCTTTAATCCTAACTTGATGATATCCAAACCTTAAATCAATTTTCGAAAACACCGTGGCTCCACGTAGTTGATCAAACAAATCTTCTATGCGGGGCAATGGGTATCTATTTTTTATAGTAATCTTATTCAACTCACGGTAATCTATGCAAATTCACATGGTTCTGTCCTTTTTCTTAATGAAGATGACATGTGCCCCCAAGGAGACACACTAGGTCGAATATACTTTTTATCAATAAGTTCTTTTAATTGTGACCTTAATTCATTAAGTTCAAGTATGTTCATTCGATAAGGGGCCTTTGAGCTAGGTACTGCACCAGGTACCAGCTCAATGGTAAAATCATAAGGACTTCACTTAATGAACCTCTCACATAGCACGTACGATCGTGGGATATTAAATAATACCCTTAATTTCTATAGATATTTACCCAAACTCTTTTTTTTGAAACCCCCTCCCAATACTTAAAACCTCCTCCCCACCCCTTCTTATACCTCAATCCTTATAAACCACCATACCCACCCCCACCTTAAACCCCTCTTCTCCCCAATACCTGCAATATATTGGTTCAATTTTTTATAATTTTAAAACCCACAATATGAACTAACGTGATAGGATATTGGTCAACAAGTGAAGACCCCATGGGTAAAATCTAGTTCTCTTTTTGGAGGTAGTGTCGGAATTTCTTTAGGAAATACATCAACATATTCTCTTAAGACTAGTATGTCTTCCAATTTTAATTTATTTGTCTTATTTAAATTTTCCTCATTAGTTATTGTTACTGCATAAGCTTTACAACCCTTCCTAACAGCTCTCCTAAGCTGCAGAGCAGAAATCTGCCTTATGGTGGTTTTTCTAGGGATTCCTTTTACACTTACTGGTTTTCCATCGCTGTTTATACATGTAAAAGTTTTATCATAACAATTTAAAATTACCCTATGTTGTTCTAACCAATCCATACCGATGAGTAGGTCATAAGAACCAAGAGGTAATACATTAAGCTTTACAACAGTTTCAAATTGATTCATAACTACTGCACATTCTTTTACAAAACAAGTTACCTTCTTTTTAGCACTAGTGGCTAACTGAACTAATCAAGAATTTTCAAATTTTTCAATAGGAAACTTACATTTTTCTACCATTTTAGGTGAAATATAACTGATACTAGCTCATGGATCAATTAAAATAGTTATAGGGGTTTGGTTTATCATACCTTCTACTTCCACCATGGAAGTTTGATATTTTGCTTGTCTATTCTCCAAGGCTACATTGATTTTGGGCATAGTCCTCGCTAATTCTCCAACAGTCATCTCCTCCTGTATGGTATGAATATTACTAACAATCTTTTTTCGATTAGGATAGACTGAAGCATAATGTGGGCCATTAAACTCCCAACACTTTATAGGTTCTTTGTGTTCAAATTTCTTGGTGTAATTACCATGGTTATTAGTAAATTCTTTACCCTTGGAATTATTTTGATTGCTTGGTGAATTATTCTTATTCCCTTGGAAATTCTTGTTAGGAAAATTTCTGGCCTTATTGTTCTTATAATTTCTGTTGGGCACAAATTCTTTCTTCTTTTTATCATACTGGTTATTATTCTTCTTGGCCTTCCAGTTGGCCATGCTTTCCTTCTTCCGATTCTATTCATAACAGAAGTTGGCTTTCCTCATAGCTTCTTCCAAAGTCTTTGGATTGTCATACTCAATCCTATCCTTAATATGATAAGGTAGATAGCTGAGGAAACGTTGTACGTTTGGTTTTTCATCTACAAGGTATGGCACATACCTAAGTAGACTTAAAAAATTGTTGTTTAGATCTTTCATAGTCATTGATCCTAATTTAAGCTCATAGAATTCTTTTTCTCTCTCCTCATAGTACTGCTGAGACAGAAATTTCTTCTTAAAGTACCTCTTCAAGTTACTTCAATTTACATTCTTTTATTTTATTCCCTTCACTCTCTTTAGGTCCTGCCACCAAATATTAGCCTTTACTGAGAGATTGTAGATAGTCATTCTAGCCTTTAATTGGTTAGAATAGCTATAAATCTAGAAGTACTTCTTCATCCCAGATAACTAGGATTTCGCTTCCTCCCCCTTCTCAATCTCTCCATTGAATGTTGGTGGTTTTATATTTTTGAATTCCCCAGAACTTTCCTCATAGGGTTTATATTTTCTCTTTTTAGTATAATGGTTATCATCACTACTATCACTAGTGGAATGAAAATTACGTTGGTCACCAAACACCTCTGAAGATGAGCCGCTTTCATTTTTAGTCTATTTAATCTTTTTATATTTTTGTTGATGACTTGTATCTTTCGATTCAGTTCTTTTACCCCTACCTTCAGTTTGGAACCTTTCTATTATGATCCAATTCAGCTCCTCCCGAGCCCTCAAAATTCTTTCATTCTCTCATTTAACGGATTCCATTTCAGATTTTAAGTCTTTCACAGTTTGTAACAATTCTGAGCAATTGGTGGTTAGATCTTATTGTATAATGTCTCTTGGTAAGTTTTCTAGTTCAGTAAATAGAGATTCTTGTTCCACATATTCCTCCAGGCTTTCCATACCTGTTGTTAAATTTCAGAAACAATTTCTCTGTTGAATAACATTTACAAGAAAAATACATCAGCAAAATAATTCAAAATCATTGTTTCATAAAAACTAGTTGGGATTCATCAAGGCCTAGTGTTTGAACCTTGTGCTCTGATACCACATGTCAAAACCCCAAATTTTTAGAAAAATTAAATTTTTTGATGTAACATAAACTATTTATAGTCGCAGTTAGATAATTGCTAACAACTAGTAGAAAGAATGAAACAGATAACAAAAGTAACCATTAACTTAAACACATATAGATCAATACTATTTTAATTTCGATATGTGATGTAAATAATCTACATTAAGTTATTTTTAGCTGTACTAATAGTTTGATTTGTCAAGTAGGTGAGAAGTTACTTTCTAGCTGGGGATTACTTAGCGATTGCTAACTTACCTGGAATTCTGGGTCTTACAGGTTTGACAGGTAAATTTTGAACCAGTAAGAGTTAATCCAGATATACTTCTTTTAGCTTAATATACTACTAGAGTAAAAGTTTGCTTAGTAGAATTCAAGGTACTACAAGGTAAAGTACCTTCTCCTTATTTATGTTACAACTATATCAGTATTTAAATGCATGTCGTTATGATCAGTATCTTTACACTATTGATTGTTTATTATAAGAATGACTGCTACTTAGATTAAACTTCTTTCTATCATTACTCTAATCTATTTCTAGTCTTTAGTAGAGCTCAAGATTTAGCATATCAGTACTCTTGCTGAAATTAAAGGTTATTGATGTTACTATTAATAAAATTACAACACTGCTTATAAGTAATGAACAGACCTAAGGCTTTCCAAGAAGCAAACTTATATAGAGCTCTTAGCTTCACCTTTTATTTAGCTTCAGTAGAGGAAGTTTAACAGCATATAATTGCATTATATTTATAAGTGATCCTCTGCATGAATAACGTCAAGTTGTGACTTATACTTTCCCGCTTTCTTAGTGACCAAATAATGCGACGAACTTTACATTATCCTACTATTTAATTTATAAGTAAAGGTGATGCAATAAATTCCTAGATAGTTTACTATCTTAAACTCCCAATTCCAACCTATCCTTGGTTTGATTCATCTTAGAGCTTGGTATCTCATGAAGACTAAAGATCATGTACTTATAAGAAATTTATCTTACTCCTAGTACTATAGGCCACATTAAAGAGTAAGAGCTATTCTAGTGTATATATGTTATTTATTTCTATATACACCTTATTGATTTATATCTAGTTCTAACACCTTAAACATTCATAGTTCATGGTTATATAAAGGTTCAATAGAGGCATTAACAATCCTGCTCAAAACTTCTATTATACTATCAATCTTTTCTTAAAAGTTTGATTAAGAAAGATTATAAGATCTTTATGAAACAAGGGCTTCGATTCCATACACAATTTGGTTCTTTACCAAAGAAGATTTCAAGGTTTATAATATAATGTTTATCAATACTACCAAAAACCTTGTTAATTAACATGGCTCGACTTCATAGTTTATCATTTGAAATGATGCGTTATTGACTTTGTATATTACCTTGTTATTATAGTCATTATTTAAATCATTGTAAATAATTTGTTGTCCCGACAATGCTGTGGCAACTATATCATTCAACCCATTGTGGATGGAAATATTTGGTGGGAACGTGGAATGTTTACCACCGTGCAATACATAACTTAAAAAGCTCACGAAACAACCCTAGCTCTCATTCTTGTCGAGGGTTTTTGGTCTAGCTCTGTCTGGTTCGTTGCGGCCATGAGGGCTCCTTTGTCTCGTCTCCAACTCCTTTGTCTGTGTAAAGAGAAGTGTTGCCACTCTATTGTGAGAATGGAGAGTCATACAGTTTGCATTTGATTTCTTTCTGCATTCATTGCATTGTTGTGTGTGTAGTGGTGCTCTGTCAGTAGTTGTAGTGTCAATTTCTTTCGTGGCCTTTGCCCAGGCTTATTCCTGCTTCCATTGTCAATGTAGTATGTATCGTGAGCCCGTCACCTCTGTCACTTGTAAACAAGAGGGTTTTGGGTTATTTCTTGTGCTGGTTTGTTCCTTCGTGGCTTTGGATTCCTTCACTTCCAAGTAAGAAATTTGACTTACAAATTATACAAATTATAGTTACAGCCCTTTTCTTTTATATTTAAGTTATTTGTTTCTAACTAAACCCTTCTGGGTTTTTCTTGTAGGATTGCAGTTCGAACAGACTTGGAAAGAATCCACCAAATTAGGATTTCCAACAAAACCTACGGGTAAGCCCCGGTTACAATGTGGCTCCTCCTTACTTGTACAGATTAGAGGAAAAGGGGTTTGAGTTGGAGATGTAAAACGACCTCAGTTCCTTCAATGTTTTTAATTGTTTAGCTGATTTGTTAATACATATTGTGGTTATAAGCCCTTGCTTGTAGCAGGGTTGCTCCAGCCATAATTCCGTGACTTGTATCACCTTTTTCTTATCTTATAAAAGATATGCAGCGAATGACGTTTAATACTTGACTGTTAGTTTGTTTCAACCCACGCCACAATGCTGGGTACACCGGCCATGAGCTCGATGTTGTAAATTTGTTATCTTTGTAAGCCTTTCGACCTGACAGAGTAATATACTTGGTTTAAAGGTTTCTTTTTAGCGTTGAGCTCTCTCTGGAATATGAGATGGTATTTTTAAAAAGATTTTAATACATTAGAGCTCTGCTCGTTTATGCATCAGTTATAGAACTTCTAGGTTAAGACTTGTGTAATTTTGGGTCTTCCCTTCCTCGACTGTGAATAATAGTAATTATTTGATTTAATATTTTTCTTGTAATTAAATAAAAATAATGTGAGGACTCACAATTCAATCGTATGTAAATTTTAAATGATTAAGCTTTCGAGTTAGGATAGATTATTAGGGTTTACTATAAAACGACCCTTAGATTAATATAACCTTTAATCTATCAGTGGTAATGGTTTCAATTTACCTACTTTCATTGTTACAATAATTTGATATTGTTTATCGTGTATTAAGTATTTTCTTTTATTTTTAAATAAAGAGTTATATAAATGATGTAAGTTCTCACCTTATTTCCATTTACTCTTTATATTTAAATTCCTATTTTTTTATTGCTCTGTTAGTTAGTAAAGTTCCAGACTATTTTAATTATTAAAACAATGACTATGTATCCTTGATTACCTTCTTTATTTATAATAGTTAAGTAATTAGTTAGGGTTTCATCCCTACAGTTTTATATTTACATGTATAAACGTGTCTAATAATTATAAGATAGTTTCTTTGTAATGAATATTAGTTATATACTAGTTATAATTATAATTTCATTGCATTTCTTCAATAAACTGTCTATTGAAAAATTGCTCAGAGTTTTAGCAATGAATAAGCATAATTTGTGTAACTGAGTTTACTCTTTTTATTCTAAGTACTTTTAAATTTAACCCTAGTTGTTTATAGTAATTACTAGTTCTATATTAAATTGATATTGTTAGAAAATAAACTATAAGATTAATAGCTTATTTCTTTACTTAACTGAATATAACATTGTAACCCTACTCTAATTTTTCTAATGTGTTTCATTCAGTTACTAAGTGAAAACCGAAGTATAAAAACCTATCTTAACAGTGTTTAACCTCCATAGTATCTTGACTTGAATACAGTTACTCCACTATCTGTAAATACACAATCATATGTACTAAGATATTATTTTATTGCTTATTCGTTCTACCAGTACTAAATTTCTGCTATTTCTTTTCAAATATGTCTACATAAATAAACTTGTTAGAATAATAAACATAGATAACCAGATCACTGTTCCTTTTTTTAATAATAACCTACCTATTGAAATAAATTACTCTGCTAACTACGAAATGCAGAACCATATCTATTACATTCAGTCTCTTAACAATTTCTTTTATCTACTTTAAATACTCTATCTGTGCTAGAGTACAGCCTTGTCCTTCCATGTGTGGAAAAACACATACTAGAATTATTTTCCATTTTAATAATTTACACACTGAATATTTAACATTCATTTAATAGTCAGATTCAGATTTATCTATCTAACACAGTAAAACAAATAATATAGAACCTGATTAGGATAGACAACAACAACGTTAGGAGGTCGTTCCTCCCTATCAAACTCCCAGAGAGCGCTCAAACAACGCTTCCTCAGGACCCCCGAGCCTGTTCCTGGTCTTCTTGGCTGAGAACTGGTGGAGCATGCAAACAATAGACTGATCCAATAACTCAGTAAAACACCCCTGCACTCAGCAGTAAGATCTTTCAGCCTAAAATCTACACTAGATCACTCAACAGTGATCCCCTCAAACTCTTTCCACAATTCCCTTCCATTGAATTTCTCTGAAGTACATTCACCTGAATGATCACTTCTCTAGAATGAGTAGCCTCAGCTCTCTTCAATGGGCATTTTTATAAATATTTCCTAAGTCTTTTGGGTCAGTTGTCATTAATTGAGCCAACTGCTCTAATTCCACTTTCTTGGGGAATCATGACCCCAAATGTAGGGAGGTTGCCACCTGCAATAGTTGGAAGTGGTTTAAGGATGCTGCCACATGTCTATTTTCTCTCCACCCAGTCTCCTCCACCAATTTGACCAGCAAACACTCTTTTAACAGCTCTCCTAAGCTGTTGTCTCCTCCATTATTTATTTATAATTAAAATATTAGGAATTACATTAAACATCCTTGAATCTGGTGAGTCATCAATTACAACTTAGCATAAAATTTATCACATTGTTCTCAAATAATAACAAATAATATAACATTATTTTTGCAAAATTGGGGCATGTTACAATCTTACTAGATCCCGAAGGAAAAATGGAAAAAACTTTTGCTTGGGGACTAGGTCACAAGACGAATAACGAAGCCGAATGGATGGCTCTCTTGCAGGGGTTAGAACTTTTAGACATGACAGCTACTTCCAAGATAGCAGTCTTTGAACACTTGAGGCAAGTCATATAAAAAATGATTAATGGATAATCCTTAAGATCCATCAAGTGCAGAAAGCTATATGACAGAATCACTCCCCTCCTCTCGAATAAAATTGACTTTTTCCATATTCTCCGAGCAAATAATTCTCCCGCAGACTCTCTGGTTAATTCAGGGGCCTTCCTTCCCCAAGGTCATATTTGCTTCAATGGCAAACATAGGCTTCAAACCCATTCCCTAATGTTTGAAATGTTTAACCCCGTCTTAAGAATTCTCCCTATCCTAAGTTTCATCATGTTAAACACTATGGATTATGGTTTCTTCTCCGTTCCTTTCCACGGTGACATGTGGCCTCCACCCACCTCCACCCCTTCCACGCACCCTCTTGCTTTAATGCACCATCCTATCAAGATTAATTGCCCGTTCAGAAGGCATGCTTCAAGTATTCTCCCACTGTGTACCATGGCTTTGTCTCGAAGCTTCTACCCTTCCGCTCCTTTTGATAGCCACAACCTCATTCATTCTCAAATTGTTTGTTTGGAAGGAGCTCTGCTTGCTGTTATTTCTAGATTTGATGAAGGGTTTGATTAGGGGATCCCATGGGAGATCTCGCCTCTGATAAGGAGATTCGTTAAGGAGAGACTTGCGCTTGCTGCATTCCTGAACTGTCTTTGCTCATCCTGCAATGTTGTCGGTCTGTCATGGTGCTCAACCTCAGGCCCTATGGTCTGTGAAATTCTCTCCGAACAACCACATTTCGAAGGTAATACCTTGAATCTTGGTTGCTATTGCTCTGGTACCTTGACTCTTGGTTGCTATTGCTCTGGATGGACGGAAGGTACGATAGGAATGCTCTATTGTCGGAGTAGAAAGGATTGTGACACCTTGCAACGAGAAATTGTTATTCTTAGTTTTGTTTACAACAATTTTCCCTCCAGAGATAACATCTTTTGCAATGGGCAGGCTTTCTATATCTGAGGTTATGTTAAGTTTTTGCTTAATAGGTTTTCAAGCTTAAATATTGCTAGTTACAGTTTCGGTCAAGACTGGGGAATGGACTGCATAGTAGATAATGCAGGTCTCATAGACTTGAAGGAAAAATTTCGGCATTTATATGAAATGGTGGTTATAGGAATCATGGACAGCAAGGAGACAACCAAAGAGGTAAAAAATCTTGTTGATGTGGTTGGATCTACATCTTACCAAATTAGCAATCATGATGCTAGGATAGATGATAATGTAATGAATTTGAAAGAAATCATCAGGAAAGTAGACCGTATTTAGGAGGATCTTCAATGCCTCATGCAAATGAATTAGGGAATCCAAGCTCATGAAAATATTCTAGGAGGAGTTCAACACATGGAGGAGGAATCTGTCACTCAACCTGTGGGGCATCAAGGCAACCCTTAATGTGTCTGATAATAGTTTATGTTTTTTTCTTACTACTTAACCAGCAGTACATTCGAGTATATACTACTTCTGTAATTAATTGTAATGTAAGAACACTATGCGACATTTTAAGGTCTAACCTTTGGCCTAGTTTGGTCTGCTTTTTCTTTGATCGGCAAGAACTCTACAAATGCTGTTTTTTTATAATGAATGAGTGTGCATAGCCTGTTTAATGTTACTCCCTTTTTACTTTCTATTAAAAAAAAATTTAACTCAACTTTTTCATGGTAGAAATTTATGTGCTATTCCTTCATCCCAATATTAACACTTTTTTTTAAAATTTATTTAATGATGTTATTAATTATTACATTAAAAACGATATGTGATATACATAATATATCATAAGAAACTATTAAAAATAAGTTTACACGTGTTTTTCAAGGTGTATTAAAAAGATGAAATATATATTTAATTTTTTTTTAATTTATAGTTTATATTTATATTTTAAAATTAATTTATATTTGTAATATATATATATATATATATATATATAAGAAAAGACAAGTTATTCATTTAAATTTAACTTTATGTTTAAAATTCAAAATTATAAATACATGGTTTAAAAACATATTTTCAATATTAAAAAAGTAATTTATGTTTCTGTTGGCACCATATTTATCCCATGAAAATTATGAGGGATCTTGGTTCTCCCTGCGATAATATCCAAATCCATAAATTTTGGTCTCAACCCGGTTAATACGTTATTGCCTCAAGTTTTCATCTTGGTCTAGTTGTTTTCTTTGTTAGATAAGGAGACTACATATTTTTCTTAAAATAATAATTTTTATTATACAAATTATTAAATAATAATTTTATTTTAAAAATAAAGTTATTATTTAATGGTTTTATAAAAGTAATAATAAAAAAATTTATTTTATGATTTGTTTTTAGGTTTTTAATGCTTTTTAGTAAAAAGCATAAAGTTTTGTTGAAAAACTCAACGTCATAAGTTAAAGCCAAAGTTTATCTCAAAGTCATAGTCTCCACCTTTAGTTTATAAAATTTAAGTTGGCAATAACCCATTTGTACATTAATTAATTAACCGTCATACCAGTGGCCATTAATTGAGATTCCACTTTGTAGTATTCCTATTTGTCATGTATAATGCCGGTAAAGAGTTTGTTTCCTTATGGATTCATTGTTACACTAAAACCCAGCCGAAAAATATTACATTATTGATGGCCAAGAAGATTCTTATCAGATCGCCGGTTTTAGAATTTGTCTATAATTTCTATTAGCTTCCGTGATTTCTCCTACAATTAAGTCTTAACTAGTTTGTTGTTGTAATCATGTCATTCTCCAACTAAATTCCAGTTAAAAGACGGAGGTTATCGAGTTAACTGCACCAAAGTTTCTCCAAACAATCTGCAGTAGAAATTTACAAGCTCGTGTGCATAGATGTCCACGCACGGTCTGAAATTAATTCGCATTTCCATGGAATTGGGTGGCATTTGGGTCATAACGATGGCTACTAAACTGATTTCAGATTATTCTTTGAAATCTTACGAGTTTTCTAAATCTCTTTGCACATTAATTTGAGGTTTATGTGAAAAAGATTGTTTAAAAGATAAATATCGCACCAGTGCATGCAAATGATCCAGCAATACAAGTTACAATTTATAAGAGACAAAAGTCTTTTTGATCTACAATCAAAGAAAGTGGGATTTCAATCTTTGTTCAGGGGAATTCTATGTTACCAACCACTGGAATTTGATAAAGAAGGATATCATATCATTGCCAGCTATGAAGAAATGATTTTGCACCTTGATTAAAGGCTCAAAGCTCTCAGTCGTTGACATATCACGCAGCAGTAGGGGGGAGTCAACAGGATCACCAATTTCTCAAAAATGCCATGGGAAAGCTACAAGGTTAGGTAAATGGATCTCATTCAGTGCCACGAATGTTCTGCATTAAAGAGAACTGCCAGCTTCACTTCTTGATCTGTCATTAAGCCACAAAATATTGGCAAAATTTGCCAACATCAACAAATTGGTTCCTGAGAGGTAACGGTGGTTTCCCAATTTTCCAAAAGTAAAAGCATCTTCACCCTATCAAACAAGAGAAAATTGTTAACATGGGGATTGTGCACGAGAAAGATGGAATATATGAAATATTTGAGGGTGGTGTTGTGATTACATCAAGAGTTCTGTTAATGTATAAAAGAAGCTTCAATTTCACAGGGTAGAGGTGAGGAAGAGAGTTCCAGCCAAGGGATGAGATTGTATTGGCAGGGCATGTATACACTCTATTTTTATTTATGTAGGATGGCTGCTTTGAAATGATTATAATCATGAGCCTGTTTTGATTTTATATGAATTGTATCTAGTTATGATTTTATCCTGTATATGGTCAATTACATTCCATTACAAGATTCTTATAATGATGTGCAATTACCTTTAAATGATCTGTTGCAGAACCATATACATTCTTTATAAATTCATGCTTGTATTATTTCCTATTATTGTATTTTACTATGATACATTTCCTGCTATTTGGTCTTTAAACCTAGCCTGATCTTTGTACTATTATACCTTGAGCACTCTATCAACTCAATTACCCATTAAACCAAAATTTAAGATTTCTCTAAGCTTGACCTTAGCAGTCCGGGTTCAACTTTAGTGATAACAGTTTCAAATTTCAAAATTAATATATTTTATTTTATGAGTACATTACTTTATAAGTACATCCATCTTATTATATTCAAAATTAATTTATGTACTCAAAAATACTTTACTTTTAGTCATATCAAAGATGATTTTTTTATTGTTTTTGTTTTAAACATCTTTTCAATTTAACTTAACTATAGTTGCATTGGTTATAGTGTAAGAGATGAGTTGTAAATATACCTTCCCCACAAGATGCCTATCTCATCATATTTTATTATATCTCTTATGAGGCTCATTTTAGACCTCAAAATTCCGGTCATGGGAGACTATAGAGGTCCAAAATGGAAATTTCAATATGAACATTATTGAAGATATTGTTGTCACGGGGAGATTGCAGATGATATTGATATCCAAAAGGAAGCTAAGGTGCCAAATGAAGATAAACACTTGAAGTTGAGATGCCAAATAAATTTAAACATATGAATTTAAGATTCCAAATGAAGATAAATAATGTAGACTTGATAGAATGTTAGGTTGGCCCAACAACCAAAAAATACAGGTCGGACCAATAAAGGTGGCTTAAAAAAAATATAAATAAACATAAATGGGGTGCAGTTTTCAAGACAATCAAGGAAGATTGGGTCTAAAATTAAAGAATTGTGCTGAGGATAAAATATACTAGTTTTTAAGGGCTAGTTTTCCTAGTTTTTAAGGATACAAGTGACACCTTTGAAGGTGACTATGACAACAAGAAAGGGTGATATTTTGACCATTTAGGACAATTTTAAGGGCTGATTTTGAGGCAGATTTCAAGGTGACCTTGTGACAATTTTGGAGATGCTTTTGTTAAATGCACATCATCAGGAATCATTCTCCATGAGACTTGTGTTGTATCAATTCCAGAACTTATGTTGTATTAAGTTTAGAAACTTATGTTGTATTAAGTTAAGAGACTTGTGTTGTATCAAGTCTGAAACTTATGTTGTATTAAGTTCAGGAAGATTTTGTTGTATCAATATAGGACATTGTGTTGTATCAAGTCCTACTTATGAAAGATGTATGTACTATGATCTTGTGTTGTATCGATATCAGTACCTTGTGTTGTATCAATGTCGAAACCTTATGTTGTACTAAGATTGGAGTCTTATGTTGTATCAAGACTGGTCTTGTGTCGTATCAAGACCATACATGCTGTGTTGTATCAAGATATGACTTGTGTTGTATCAACTCGTGAAGTTATACTATGTGACGTATTACTATTCATGGTCGTTCGAGATGGATAAATCTATTGCGTCTCCTCTAGAGACTGAGCACCTCTAGAGTGAATTACTTTAGCATATGACTATATGGTTCGAGGTAATATATATGATCATCAATATGTGTGACAATTATTCTGATTATAATATGATATGATAGATGATTAAACATAGACCATGCAGTAAGATAAAGAGATAAGAAATAAATATATTATGAGAGAAAGATAATTCAAAGTGAACTCAAGTTATAAAGATTTAGTGAAATGTGAATGCCTCAATCAGTGCTTTAGTTAAAGCATCAGTTGAACTAATAATGATCAACATTCATTTAAGTAAATAAGACCTCAGTGTTCATCAATCAACAAGATTCAGTTAATAATGATTGCCTACGTGATTAAATAAAGATGGAATAGTTAACTAAAGTGCTTACACTTTAGTTTGACTAACGAAAGACACTTAGTTAATCAAAGGACGAAACTTTAGTTAAGAAAGCGTGTTGCATGTAACAATTGAGTTATTGCACTATGACACTTATGTTATCCTGTTAACTAACTGATCAATATTTAGTTAGAGATTGAGTTCACTCCAATGTCAGTTAATTATCAGTTAAATTCCATGATTGAAGGTATGACGCATTAGTTGTGCGTGATGAATATTCAATGCATGGATTGATTATTCCATAAAAGAAATTGAAAATTGTAATGTATGAGTGGATAATTCTCATGCAACCATTCACTAGGGTTTGCATGACAGACATTATGAATTTTTTTTAATACGCTAGGCATATGGAAAGTTCACACAGTTGTAATAGTGGATCTCTCTTCTCTATTGCTCTATATTCTCTCTTATAGGGAAATATGCTTATGTTGTAAAATTCATTGTCTGCAATCTATCTATTATACTCTGAAGAATTGTTGGGGTTTTTAATCCTCTCTGTTATGAATTTTTTCCCCAGGGTACATCTTGTGTGGTGGATGAATCATTGTGTGTGATTGAATTGTTATTTGTTACATGTCCTTAGCATATCATTGATAAAAGTTTTAAATTTCAAGCATCTCCATTATTTTTCAAAACATTAACAACTTTGAGGGTTGATGTAAGGATGATTTTGGATTAGATTTCAAAGTGATATTGTGACTATTTTGGAGATGTTTTAAGGATTGATTTTGGAGTAAATATGAAAGTGTTATTGTGACAGTTTTGGAGATGTTTTAAGGGATTATTTTGGAGCATATTTTAAAATTTCAAGAATATTATATCAACAAATATAAACCTATTTGTATCTCGCCGAGTCAGTGCTTAGTTGAGAATACTAGTGTCTCATGTAGGTTGGTTCCTACAAACTTTGTAATTGTAGGTTGGTGTCTACATAAATTGATACAAATAATTTTTTCATAGTTTTCTCTTGAAATAGTTTCCACATTAAATTCTATCTGTTATGATTTGTTTTTA
Source organism: Pseudotsuga menziesii (assembly GCA_001517045.1). Lineage (NCBI taxonomy): Eukaryota > Viridiplantae > Streptophyta > Pinopsida > Pinales > Pinaceae > Pseudotsuga > Pseudotsuga menziesii. Next base: position 61,398 of record LPNX011163766.1, on the reverse strand, counting down.
GATGTGTTTACTACTTCACATTCAATGAATGATTGAGGAATTATTTTATAAATTAAAAAGAAGTCTTATATTGATTCACCTCCCTTCTCAATATAAGCATAAGTTCAACCATTGGCATCAAAGCGGGTTCCTTTGAAAATAATCCAACCACTTGAAGGTAATATCTTGTTGGGCCACGAAAAGTGCACAAGGAAGAATGAGACGCGCAAGCAAGGAAGAAAAAGTGCACGTGTGACAAGGGAAAAGAAGGTCAAAAAGGAAGCAAATGAACCGTTGCAGAAAGATAAAACATGCGCGCGATGTAGAAAGGAGGGATAATGAAGGAAAGGAAATGCATAGAAGAGAAAGTTGCGACAGGGTTGGTGCAATGAGGTAAAGCACATCTAGAGTCGGTAGAAGAGGTAGGTAGAAGAGTTAATGTTAGATAGGAAGAAGTCAAGGAAGACCGTAGAAGGATGAACCGACAAGATATAGAAGGACAGTTTTGTGGCTAGTTATGACTGGTACATACGAGATGAAGGACGTTTTCGCGGCTAGTTAAGGCCGTGGTTAATGCATGTAGGAATTTATTGACTAGGAATGGGCTGTCATTTAATGTAACAGAGATATTTTGTAACCATTTGAGTCTATAATGACTGATTAGTACTTAGTCGGCCCTGGGTGGTCTTGTAAATGTTATAAATAAAAGGAACCCACTTTGTATAAGGGTTCAGTTGATTAGATTAGATTTGGTTAGATATAGTGTTGTTGTTATTAACCTAGAGAGGAAGATTCAGATAGATTCAGTTGTCGACTTAGAGGAGAGTCTAGTACAAGGAGAAGGCTATTGAGCTGCAGATCTTACAGCTATGTACATAGACCGCTAGTTAGTCTAGTAGAAGAGTCGATCCAGACTGTGTGCAGATTAGTAGGAGTAGATAGAAGCAATAAACCAGAGAGCATGAGAGCAAGAAGATTGAGTCATAAAGACATGTTTTAAGAAGAGTCTACAAGTTGCAGGTTGCAAGGTGCTACTTATATTTCTCATGCCAAATGAAGAGAAGCTTGGTGGTTTTTCCCAGATGGGTTTCCATGTTATTTATTGTGTTATAAGGATGAATATTGTTGAATGGTGAAGGTTTATGTGAATGTTTGCTTATCTTACATTATTACAGTTACAATTGTTGTTGAATGTATGTCGCAGTATGAGAGAATGACTACTTAGAAGTATATTTGAAATGTTGTGTATGAGTTCATGGTTAATATACCAAGTACAAATATAATTCATGCACTGTCTATAGAGTGTAAGGAATTGGTTGCGTCACACCATTGCACCAGTCATTAACGTTTAAGGAAACTATCGTGTTGCGTGGGTGACCTGTGGCACGTGGTTGTGTCGCTGTCATAGAGTGAAATACTCCATCCCATTGTCTTTGTCGAGCAACTTGGTTATGCTCCAAGGGACTACAATCCCTCTCCAACTATAGAAACATGGTTTTGGTAGTTCCCATTAATATATCTTAGGCAAGACTGCGCCTGTCTTATGGGTGTTGTCGACTGATCTTGCTATGTCGGGCCAATTTATTTTGTTGTCTTGTTGGTATTGTGTTGTTGATTTGAACCGTGGGTCGAGACAAGAAAGAGAAAGAGGCCAAAAAATGGTTCTATTGTCGGGACCTTAACCATTTGAGTCAAGGGAAATGTTGTGACATCTGACAAAGAACGAGATAGAGGACTGGTTGGAGTCTAAGACACTAGCATTCATGTAAGGAGAGAGCACAAGATCTTAGTTGAGCGCAGAAAACTGGGTAGATGAGTACATATATTATGATATTCATGAGATATTCTTTGTAGAGTTTCCCATTGTACTGCACGAGTCCCTGTCAAGATTGGAAAGAAGGCAGAAAAATTTCCAGAGAAGAGAAGCAGTCAATTGGAGTGATCAGTTGGTGCGTGAGGTAACCAATGTAAGTAACACCATCTCTATAGCTGTTGATTTTTGGGTTGATAATATTTTGCAAGGATATATTATTTAGTTTGCAGTAGAGGCTATAACCTCATATGGTGAGGTTGAAATAAAAAATTTCCAAGGACCCCGAAGAAGATATTTGTTATCTATGAGTACATGGATCAAGATGCTCGTTTATGAGAAGGGTATCTTGCAGTTGAGTAGTTGAGTTGCATACACCGAAGGAAGGATATGTCATAGATGACTTGTCAAGAAAATGGGAAATAGTGAGTTGAGATGTTCCTGGGAAGTATAGAACTTGAAGTATAAGATGGCTTCCAAAGGAGTGGAGGGAGATTCAGATCAGGGAAAAGAAGAAAGATAGGAAGGTTGACGAGCTCTTAGTCTGTTCGAGGAGAGTGAGAACGAACTGCAGTCATAGGTAGATGAAAGGTATTGAAATGAAGAGGACTATAGACCAATATCACAAGGAGAAGAAGAATCTAAAAAGAATGTCGAGTCACCAAGGTCAGGACACCACTACATCACACCAGGAGTATCGCCAAAGGTAATATCTAGAGCCTCATCTCCTGAAAGAGTTGTCAATACTGGTAGTGCTAGTACTGCAACTAGCGCACAAGAGAAAACACCTCTGTTAGATAAGTCATCAGATAACCCAAACGCTAACGCAATGGCTAGGGCAGATATTGGGTTACCTACATTCAATGGTAATGGAGCATAATATCGAGAGCAGCATTGGTTCATCTGTGAAGCTACTTGGATGGTTCTCTTAGTTCAGAACGGAGACTTAAAGAAAGCATAGATGATCATGACTCTAAGGGGTCATGTGCTTGACTGGTTTATGAAATTTTGCGTAGTACCACCAGGAACACCACAGAAGACCTTGAAGAGATACAAGCCACAATGATCTCTGAGTTCAGAAAACCTAAATTGGATTCGTAATGTATCACGTAAATCAAGGAAATCAAACAAGCATTTGCAGATTTAGTCTGGGACTTTGACCAATGGTTCAAGACTTTGATCGCCAAGGTAAGTTTCCAGATGTCGGATGTACAACATAAAGAGTGGTTTATTGCTACGCTACTACCACACATCTGAGGCCCATTAATGCAACAAAAGATCGAGTCGCAGACAGAAGAGCTAGAGTTTTTCGGTCAAGTTAGAGGCCTCGCCAATTGGCCATGGCGCTGCAGGAATGGTACAAATTCAGTTGTCGTTGGCTAACCTGACGATAACTACATGAAATCAGGAAGGGTAAGGAATCCCACGAAGACTTATGGTGCACAAAATGTAGAACATACGGATACACGAATGATAATTGTCTAACCTTCATGAATTATGTCTCATCCGGTGTGCCAAACCCATTAAGTTTCCATGGACTACCCTAGTGTCGCATATGCCAAATGAGAGGACATCGCGACAAGGATTGTTTATACTTGCAAAAGATTGTAAGCACTCCTACTAACCTGTTCTATAAATTCTGCAAGTTTGTAGGGCATGAACAGAAGTATTGCAGAGCATACTAGCTCCTGAAGGAAATGGCGGTTAACACATAATTGATGAAGAATGAGGGATAGACTCAGGCTGAACCGGCACAAGCATCGTATCAGCCTACGTAGTTCCCTCCCAATCAATATCAGAACTAGTATCATCATAAGCATGCACCACAACAACCATATACGCAGCATAATCACTATCAATAGAATCTTATGAACTGGTACAATATTAGAATGGTTGTGCCTTTTATTTGGTAAAATGGCAACCCAAGTGGGGAATTGTTGTTATGTACTGTGTAATTTGCATACTATTTGTTTTCTCTAATTAAGGAGCTTAGGCGTGTCCGTAGATGTATTATGTATGTTTCAATGTTGATGAATGATAAGAAAATGCCTTAGAATGTTGACGAAAGTATTGATACTAAACCGGTGAGTGTGTTCACACAAGTGTTTCCTGGTTGTTCTTAACCTCCAAAATGTATTCTTACGAACATACTGGGATTGTGATGCTAGACCTGTTGTATATAGTCTTAGATAGCATGATACGTTTTTTTAGTTGGTTCTAACCTTAGCCGAACTGCTAAGTTTAGTCATCCTGGACTATGGCCTCTCTAACTCTCAACGAAGAGTGGACTTCAAGTCTGCGTTAAACTGGACTACATTGAAATTCCGTGCATACCGAGAGTTGTTTAATATGTGCTAATTGAATCCACAAAATGGCTTACAGCCGTGGATATTCCTTCACCCAAATCCTAATCATTGAAGTATGCATCCCTTTAAACCATCGTGCCCCAAAAAGTGGTTTTCGCACCTTCCATCTCCAAGCACGATATCAAATAGGGAGGGGACATGTCATTTGCGCACGTTTCCTATTGTGCACCACAATATTTTCCTTGTTCGTGCTAGTTCTCCCTGCGAAATGGCTCACGTCCATTGATCTTCTCTGAGATCTATCCCTGTCATTCATCATGAAGGGGGTTTATCCATGATCACCATTGTTTTTCATCTCTTATCTCAGACGTTAGCTTCAGTCAACAGAATTATTTGGAGTGGTAGATCTATCGGCCTTCACCTTGGATCTATTGAATCTACACATCCTTTAACCCTCTTGTAATCTTCGTAGAATTGACCAATGCAAGGGTCAATTTTCTTTACAACTCGAAGCTTATCGTTCTAGACCTATGAAGTTTAGAGTTAGCTAGCAAGCAGGCTTATAGATTTGTTTGTGAAAGTATGGTATGGGTGAATAGGTGTGTATTCTTATGTTCTGGATGGCTTGGATTATGTAGTGTATTACTGGTATGGTACACCTGCTATGTTGATTCCCTGCATTGGGTTTTGTCATTTTCTTAGGAGAAGCACTCTTGGTCTGTTGGGGATGGCTATGACTACTTGGAATGCACCCACTTTGCTTTTCAATATCGTATAACTAGTAGGTTTGATGGAGTTCTAGAACTGGAGACTTCGGCTCTATTTGATTGACTGTGACTGGCTTGGGCTACCCTTGATGTATTAACATTTTTTGAAAGAGTTGCTTGCTTACTGTATGTTTTCCCTGGTTGACTCACCAAGTGTATTTGTTCTCGGGGGAGGCTTGAGTTATGTGCTGGGTTGAACCATCCTAGGCTTGGTGAAGTCCATGATTAATACTTACACTTACAAATGAGTTTGTTGCATTGGCTACTTTTCCCTGCAAGAATCAACAGTGTGGAAATCTCTTATTTACCTATGAATGAGTTAAATGTTAGTAAAAGCTTGTCACATATTTCCAGTAGGGTGTACGATGGTCAAATGTTCCTGTATTTTTCATCTGAACATGCCTGGGGTTTCTACTATTTTTGCTTAAGTTCATGAAGACCATAATTCTGGTTAAGGGTCAAAATGCAGCTAAGTTGAAGTTGAGATGTATTTTCCTGACTTCCAGAATTCACTTGTGGAAGGCAGAAGTCGTAAGTCGGAGAGTCGAAAAATGAAGGACCAAATAGTTGTTTCATGGATCTCCACATTCCATAGTTGGGGAAGGCAAGATCGACGATTGAGATTGACCCTGCAAGATTGATGGTGTAGAAGAAGCCAAGCAGAAGGTTGGAAAACGGGTAAAAGATGAGGTAGAACATTGGTTTTTGATTTCTGAGTTCCGCAGTGGAAGGGCAGAAGGCGAGCTGAAATCTCTAAGAAAAATTTGGGTTTCCGACTTCCAAGTTCCGCAGCGGAAGGTGGAAAAGAGCCAAAATTTTTAAGAAAAAGTTGGGTTTCCAACTTTCAAGTTTTGTAGCGGAGAGGCGAAAGTGGAAAGTAGAAGTGGTTAGGTGAAGGTAGCGATTTGTTGGTTTTCTGATTTTCGAGTTCCGCAGGTGGAAGGCGGAAGGGTAGAATTTGGAGGGTGGAAGTGTATATGAAGGGTTTTGATGGATGTTATGCTTTCGATTCTGAAGTTCGCAGTGAAAGGCGGAAGGGAAAAATGCGGGAAGAAAAAGTCGAAAGGGTTAGCTTCAGGGAGGTACCGACCTTTCTGTGTGCAAAAGTGGATTTAATCCCAGAAGTTAATGTTTGCTATTTTCAAATGGATTAAGGTCAAATGTTTTAGAGATTATAGCCAAATTCTTGTAAAGAAATTATACTTAATTTTTTTTATATGCATATATTTACACAAGTTATTGGGGGATGTTACAAATGGTATCTGAGCCACAGGTTTCAACCTTGTTGCCTTTTGGGAACATCTAGTTCCATTGCATTATTGAGAAAATGTTGTTATAGAAATGAAAGTTTTGTTTGGAATGCTTAAAACAAAGCCACGGGTTTCAACCTTGTCTCCTTTTTGGAACATCTAGGTTTCGCTGGAGCACGCCTAGTTAATAAATACCTTTTGCTAAATGATTACCATCTTTTGCTTAATGAGTCCCGATTATGAATCGTGGTTGTGTATTAAATTGATGGATTCCGATCAATGTACACTAATGGGTGTATTATGGTTGATGAATTGGATGATGTACTACAAGGGATGCTTGTATAGTAATTGATGCATGTATGGTTGTATTTGGTAGACATTACATGATTGATTAAGGACTGAAATAGGTTAAGGTATTATGGATTATATCAGGTATGCATGTGGGTTTCCATATCACTGATTTTAGTTAATGAATGAGGGCTTCTTGAATGACTTTTTAGAAGAATTATGATTTGTGATGAGGTGAAAAGAGATATGTTGTTATAACCCTTTTTGAGTCTCAGTTAGATGAGGATTATTGCATGTAACTTAGCTGTGTATGATGCATTATTTCAGGTGATCTGTGAATATAGTTTCCCTTGTGACCCCCTCTAGAAGGGTATCTAGTGGAAGTATTAAAGGGGCACTAGCAATAACTAAGGGGTAATTTTATATCACTGTTGAAAATTAAGTACTAATCATGTAACTAGTTAAGCATGACACAGGTAGCCTAATTGAAGATGAGTTGTAGGTATAATTACCAGATACATAAGATGTAGAAGGTGTTACTAACACCTTTATTAGGAAGGCCATCCGGTCTTGTTAAAGAAAATTCCATCTTTGGGGCCCTGTTAAAAGTATATTACTAAGGGAATCTTGGATTATATTTAATACCTTGTTGAAATGCAATTATGGATACAATAGAGAAGATAAGGTATTAATTCCAATCCCACCCATACTATATTAAGGGATACAAAAGCCACCTTAAGATGCAGCACCACAAGAATGATGAGGCCCTGCCAACCTACTAAGGTAAAGCATACAAAGCACTGGCTGGTGCTATCATCCAGCAGAGTTAAACAATTGATCTTATATGAGGATTTTGAAGATAAAGTACAAGACCATAAGGTATATTTTGATTGTTTTACATCTTATTATCTTGGGGTTGGATAGGTCAATCCAGCACTTAGAGTACTGTTAACACTTGGTGTGTTTACTTGGAAATCCAAAAGAAAATAGAAGGTGCTTACTATGAAGTAAATATGCACTGTAAGCAAATTTGTTCCTGTGAAGTGAATATGCTTACCTATCAGTGCATAGAATGAATAAGAATCCTAGAATCCTTGTGAATCATAAAATATAATATTGATAGATTTTGATTCATGCATATGTTGCTAATATTAACCTTAGTAGACATGTAGTTATATGTATAATATGATTGTGGACATGGCCTGATTAGCAAAGCATAAAGTAATAATAGATTGTTTTGATAAAAACTTTTTAGTTATGTGTCCGAGGATAAAATTGTTAGGAAGGTAAAGGGTTTTTAGCAGGCATGTTTCGTAAAGGCAGATATCTACCTTGTAGTTAAAGAAAGGCATGAAAAAGGTTGCAAGCTATATGTAGCATGAGTCATGGACCTGCAATTTAAACAAGGTCAAACATAGGTAAAAGACTACCCAGTCTTAAGTAATCTTATGAATTTTTTTCCAGAAGAGATATCTGGACTACCCCCTTAATGAGCACGAGGGAAATATTTGGCCAAGGAGCCAAATTTGCAGGTTGCTAATTAAAGAACAAGCTAAATCCTAAAGGAAGGTTTAGCATTAGACTTGTAGGATGCCCCAAAGGGGGTGCTGCCATATAATTACAAAAGACCAAGAGCCATTATGCTACAGACGCCTTTCCATAGAAGCCATGAAATTATACCAACTGTCTTGTGATAAAGGGGAGTTTCCTGGTACGATAAGTCAACATCTTTTCTTGCCAATATATGTATATTTTAGGAATTCCATGTACATAAAAAGGTGGCATAGGAATGCAAGAAAAGTGATAGGTCAAATGCATATGCACTAGTAGGCATATTAATAGATAGGGCATAGTGCCAATGAAAATGTTTTGCATACATGCAATAGTGCATACTGGAAAAATTAGTGAAGATTTACTTGTGCACTAAAACCATGATTGATAATTAATTTTGTCTGTGATATTGTGGTCGATGGAAATAATTGCAGGACCAAGGGAATATAAGCATGGTTGGAATGTTGGTGATACTATGCAAATGACCAATAGCCTTGTGAAGAAAGGCTAGGACAACAAATCTATGATAATTAGGTTGGTGAGGGTTGGATAACCCTTGGTAAGAGACTAATCCAATCAGGTAACATCTAAAACCAATATGATTTGTTTTATACTATGAAATAATAGCAAGATGTTGTTATCAATCAAATCCATTACATTTATGATGGACCAAAGTAGATAATTGATAACGACAAGAGCATGCTATGTAAGTATGTAAATTTCTAGTTCTGAAACCAATATATCTGTGATAGATGGAAACATTGATGCTATACAATCCATGATTTAAAGATTGTGAATGATTACTGGTGGTATAGTTGTAGCTACCAGACCTCGTAATGGAAATGATACGATAAGATTATTTCTGCGTGTAAAGTTGAGAAATGGTATAAGGAGGAACGATGTACTTGGGGTACATAGCTTCCCAGAAGGATGTACTTGGGGTACATAGATTACCCTTGACTAGCTAGGCACCAGTATGCATCGCCGCGGATGCCCAGGTGTAAGACATCTGGTTAGAATTCTTTTCTCACACATTCACGCCACGTAAGGGGACTGTCACGGGAGTGGGGGTTCTATGAAGAGAATAACCCCTAGGTATTATGGTGTCCGGAAAGGAAGTGCCTGAGTTTGGTAAGCTAGAGCTACCTATGCGCACCCAAAAGAGGTGTTAGGCTCTCGAACATAATTGCCATGGAGCACCCATGAAGGTGTTAGGTTTCGTGAGACTATTTGAGTAATATATATATACAATTTGAGGAGGCATGCATATGAACTCATAAATTTTCATGAGGACACGACCCTCAAGTATATATACTCATGCCAGAACTTCTGAAGAAAGGATTCATCCAAGAAGCACTTGGAGTTTTGATGCCAAGATATGTATGGGTGCATACAAGATGCTTTGTGTGAATGCATGATTGTGATGTAACTACTTCACTGCAATTTATTTAATAGATAAAATGATAGAATTATTGTTCATTAGCAAATCATTCCTAAAATGCTATGAATACAAGGAAAATATTGCATGGAAAAAGTAGCCATGTCTGATTGAATGCTCTATTGAAAGTACATAATTGTATGGAGAATGATTGTGAAATCATGAGTCTTGTTAAGGTGATAATACATGACAATATTTGTATAGTAATGCATGTGCAACTCTGAGGATCATTGAAATTCCGACAATGAAAGGATGGTATGCAGTGATGCTCACAATTGCTTGGATGATTGGAAATTTCAGACTGCAGGTAGTATGGGTATGTCCCATAAAATAAAGACACAATCTACCATGTGAGAAGGATCTAATAACGGTGAAATCTAATTTATGAACAAAACATATATGTAAATTTTAGCTCTAAAATTTTGATATACTAAGAATAATGATAAGATGGCATATTATGAGTGAATGTCCAGGTTTTGGGCAGCAAGTGAAGTAATAAGGGCAAGAGATTCCACTTTCCAGAGCCAGACAAATATGAGGGAAGCCTCATGATTTCGAAACCTAATTTCTGTAGGAGACATAATTGTAAATTCATCATTGATTTTGATTATCCATGATATTCACCGTTTGATGTAGGAAACATGTCATGTAAGAGACTACAAAAAACCGGGTATTTTGGTCTGCAGGAGACAAACAAAGGACAAGGACCTTTTGTTTGGGAAATTTAATTGATGTATGAAGTAGAATCTGAAAAATTTATGTTGGAAATTTCCTTATGATGACCTCTCACATGAACTGCATGCTTGTATGTCATGCACGTGAGATTAGGAAAACATGTCCTTGGGGGAAAAGGATGACTATTGAATTGAAAATGCCAATAAGTAATTGGTTGTTCAGCATCTTCCTGCTGATTTTATGTGATTATATATGCATGTTGTTTCTGAGTTAAAGTTGTTATTTTCAAAGGAGATGCACCAACCTCCTTACACAAGACACCTTGGTTTCCCACAAGATGATAACAACCCTCAAGAGACAATTATTTTTCCTAGATGAAGGGTATACTTAGGCGAGTTTTTATCTAAGTACTGGTATGTGAGTAGGTGAAGGCTGAGCATCATCATCTAGGAGGTTTATTACAAACTATGCCCTTCCCCCTATAGAAAATCGAGGTAATGTCTGGGAATTTCATCACAGGTTTGACATCAACACAAAGGAAACCTGAGGAAATTATGATTGTAATAGTAGAATAAGTTAAGCAAATTGCTCGTTTACTTCTGTAGAGTCAATTTATGGAGCTACTAACACTGCAGAGATACTTCCTAAAAAGGTAAAATTTCGTGGAGTACTAAGGAGGGTAAAAATTCTAACCAGGATGTGAAATTTTACATGAAAGGTTGTAGAATTTGAGACCAAGATGGAACATGTGGAAAAATAGAATGAACAAGTCAAGTAAGCAAGGACATGCTAATAAGAAGTCTGTGCACAATATTGGACAGGAAAAGAAAGTAGTACTTAGGAATCAGAGGGTGTTTCCAGAAGCTATGGAAGATGACTGAGTACACTATGGACAATGTTACATTAAGGGGAAAAGGATGTAATAGCCCCAAGTATTGAACTTCATTTGTAATAATTTTGAAAAAACTATTTTATTTTTTGAATGTGATTGGAAGACCTGGAATATGCCAATAAGTCCTTGGAGGATAGTTGTAAATGAAACGTTATGCTTGTAATAAAAATATGAATGATAGGGACAACCATGTTGAATGAGGAAACTATGCATACAAGAGTGGGGGACATGAAGGGTCAATCTCAGGGAGGTTACACCAGGTGTGGGAATGCCATTATGTTGCTAGAACCACCCTGGGGAAATCAAGGATGTAAGAGCAATGAAAATTATTGGAGGAATTGGTCATTAGCTACAAAAAGACCTAGACCAAACAAAAACTATAAAGAGGGAAGCAATAGAGGCAGACACTGAGGGGGGGAAGTATGCCTGAAGAAGGATTTCTTGTTGTTTGAACACTCTGTGTGAGGAAGTGATTTCTCCCTGGGGACTAGACTACGTTTGACTTTCACCATTCTCGACATGGATAGTTTAGCTTGGGGGTGATTGAGGACAGAGAAATATGTGCCTAATCTACGGTTGGGTGGAATGTGGCTATTTCCCCATCATTGCGGCTCATGTGGTAAACATGTTTCATTACTCAATATTGTTTCTCCAAACTCATTGAGATGGGGGTATGTTTGTTTATATTAAATATGCGTGTTAATGTCAATGCAATAAGGAAATAACAGCTTATATTTAATAACTCTTATGAATTGGTACAATTTTAGAATGATTGTGCCTTGCATTTGGTAAAATGGCAACCCAAGTGGGGAATTATTGTTATGTACTGTGTAATTTGCATACTGTTTTATTTATGTGACTATGAGCTTAGGCGTGTCCGCAGATGTATTCTTTATGTTTAAATGTTGCTGAATGATAAGAAAATGCCTTAGAATGATGATGAAAGTATTGATAATAAACTGGTGGGTGTGTTCACGTAAGTGTTTCCTAGATCTTATTAACCTATGAAATGTATGCTTACAAACGTACTGGGCTTGTGATGCTGGAATAGTTGTATACAATCTTAGATAGCATGATATGTGTTTTTAGTTGGTTCTAACCTTAGCCGAACCACTAAGTTTATCCATCCCGACCTATGGCCTCTCTAACGCTCAACGAAGAGCGGACTTCAGGTCTGAGTTAAACTGGATTACATTGAAATTGCGTGCATACGAATATTTGTTTAATCCATGCTAATTGAATCCATGAAATGGCTTACATCCATGTATCTTCCTTCTCCTAGATCCTTACCGTTGAAGTATGCGGCCCTTTAAACCACAAGCTTTGCCTTGTTCATGCTAGTTGTCCAATAAGGAGGGGAAACGTCATTTGCGCAATTTTCCTATCGCGCACCACAAGCTTTGCCTTTTTCGTGCTAGTTATCCCTATGAAATGGCTCCTGACCATTGATATTCTCCAAGATCTATCCCTGTCGTTTATCATGAAGGGGTTTTATCCATGATCATCTCTGTTTCTCAGCGCTTATCTTAGACGTTAGCTTCATGAAACAAAATTGTACACATACTTTAACCCTCCTGTAATATTCGTAGAATTGACCACTGCAAGGGTCAATTCTCTTTGCAACTTGAAGCTTATCGTTGCAGACCCACGAAGTTTAGAGTTAGCTAGCAAGCATGATTATAGCTTTGTTTATGAAAGTATGGTCTAGGTGAACGGGTGTGTATTCTTATACTCTAGATGTCCTAGGTTATGTAGTGTATTACTGATATGGTACACCTACTATGTTGATTCCCTGCATTGGGTTTTGTCATTTTCCTAGGAGAAGCACTCTTGTTCTATTGGGGATGGTTATGACTGCTTAGAATGCACCCACTTTTCCTTTCAATCCCATATAACTGGTAGGTTTGATGGAGTCCTGGAACTGAAGACTTTGACTCTGTTTGATTGACTATGATTGGTTTAGGCTGCCCTTGATGTCTTAACATTTTTTGAAAGAGTTGCTTGCTTACTGCATGTTTTCCCTGGTTTACTCACCCAATGTATTTGTTCCCAAGGGAGGCTCGAGTTCTGTGCTAGGTTGAACCATTTGAGGCTTGGTGAAGTCCATGAATAATACTTATACTTACGAATGAGTTTGTTACACTGGCTACTTTTCCTTGCAAGAATCAATGGTGTGGAAATCTACTATTTACTTATGAATGAGTTGAATGTGTTAAAAGCTTGTCACAGATTTCCAGTAGGGCTGAATGAGCTGAGTGTGTTAAACGTTTATGTATTTTGCATCTGAATATGCTTGGGTTTTCCACTATTTTTACTTAAGTTCATGAAGACCAGAATTCTGGTTTAAGAATCAAAATGCAGCTAAGTTGAAGTTGAGATGTATTTTCCAAACTTCCGGAATCCGCTTGTGGAAGGCGGAAGTTAGAATTCGAAGAGCAAAAAAATGAAGGACCAAATAGTCATTTCATGGATCTCCAGATTCCGCAACCAGGGAAGGAAAGATTGATAGTTGAGATTGACCCCACAAGATTGACGGTGTGGAAGAAGCCAAGAGGAAGGTGGGAAAATGGGTAAAATACTAGGCAGAACATTGGTTTCCGATTTCCAAGTTCTGTAGCGGAAGGGCAGAAGGAGGAAGGAGAAAAAGAGTCGAAAGCTCTAAGAAAAAGTTGGGTTTTTGACTTCTGAGTTCCACAGCAAAAGGGAGGAAGCCAGAAGGATGAAAAGAAATGAAAGCTCTAAGAAAAAGTTGGTTTTCTGACTTCCTAGTTCCACAGCATAGAGGCGGAAGGTAGAAAGTGGTTAGGTGAAGGTAACGATTCATTGGTTTTCTGATTTTCAAGTTCCGCAGCAGAAGGGCAAAGTGAAAAAGGAGAAAGTGTGGATGAATGGTTTCGACAGATGTTACGCTTATGATTCTAAAGTCTGCAGTGAAAAGTGGAAGGGAAGAATGTGAGAAGCAAAATTCGAAAGGGTCAGCTTCAGGGCGGTAATGACCTTTCTAGGTGCAAAAGTGAAGTTAATCCCTTAAGTTAATGTTGGCTATTTTAAATGGCTTAAGGTCAAATGTTTTAGATATTATAGCCAAATACTTGTAAATAAATTATACTTAAAAAAATTTATATGCATTTATTTATACAGGTTATTGAGGGACGTTACAACTTAAATCCAAGGTTGACTTTGATTGAAGATTGACTTAAATTTTAAAATTTAACCCAAGGTTGAATTAAATTTTGGTTTTAATCCAAGGATGAATTCAATCCACAATGACCCTTTTAGAAGAGGCTAATTGACATTAAACCATGGTTGACTTCAATCTATAATTGAATTTTTATGAAGGTTGACTAGAATCCATGGCTAACTTTAAGCTATGGTTGGCTTCAATCCAAGGTTGACTTTACTCTTTAGTTCACTTGAAACCATAATTGACTTTATAATAAAGGTTAACTTGAAAACATGGTTGAATTCAATCCTTGGGTAACTTCAATGCATAGATGTCTTCCATCCATAGTGAAATTTTAAGCAAGATTGTCTTTGTCCAAGATTGGCTTCAATCCATGGTTGACTTCAATATGTAGTTGACTTTTAAGCAAGGTTGAATTCAATCCAAGGTTGAATTTAGTCCATGGTTGACTTCAATCCATGGTTTACTTTTATGTAAAGTGCAAATTTAACTAAGGTTTTCTTAAATCTTAGGTTGGCTTCAATCCGTGGTTGACTCTAATCCAAGGATGACTTGAATCAAATGTTGACTTCACTCCATAGTTAACTTCATTACAAGGTAGGCTTCAATCAATATTTTACTTTAATCCATAGTAGGATTTTAAGAAAGCTTAACTTTTAGGCAAGGTTGACTTCAATCCAAGGTTGGCTTCATTCCAATATTGACTTCAATCCATGGTTGAATTTAATCCAAGATTGCTTTCAATCCAAGGTTGAATTAAATCCATGGTTGACTCCCATCCATAGTTGAATTTGGAGCAAGGTTGACATCAATCCATTGCTGGCTTCAATCGATTCTTGAATCCAATGCAAAGGTGGCTTCAATCTAAGGTTGACTTCAAGCCAGGGCTAACTTCAATCCAAGGTTGAATTATAGATTGACTTCAATCCATAGTTGAATTCAATCCATTCTTTACTTCAATCCACAACCACTGTTTTAGAAGAGGTTAATTGACTTTGAGTAATAGACCCAAATTCCTTTTATGCGATTAATTATGAAAACATGGAAAAGGAAAAAAAAGTCCTCTTTGCAATACAACCAACTCATTATAACGACTTTGATTAAAATAAGATTTTTTTTAAAAACATTGACATGGAAAAATATATAGTTAACACTTGCATTCCCCAAAAATATAGTTTATATAAGAACTTAAGATTTAATAATAAAATAATCCTTATGCTTATAAATATTCTTAATGAACTTTTCTAGCTAAACCTTTATCTTTTAGCCATAATTTCAACTCTCTTAATGTATATTTACAACACTTAAATGTATATACTAATATTCTCATTTATAAACAATATAAAAAATGTGTTTACTAATAAATAGGTATATAATGTACAATAACCTTTATAATACATATATATATTAGAATACATCCTATATATATATATATATATTAATGCTTTCAAAATGGACATATTAAGACACATATAACCATAAAATACATTTTTTCATAAATGAAATACATATATGTTAGTGCTTCCGAAATGGACATATTAAGACACATATAACCATAAAAATACATATATAATCTTCAAATTTTACATCTAAAAAATGTGAATACTTCCAACATGCATACATTATATTTGCACGATATATATTAAAAAATGCAGTCTTTTCCACACAAAACCCATAAGACATAAATCAAATACTACTGTTGCGCATGAATTTATCGGCGTTGATTCGACGCTTTTAGAGAGTCGATGCTTTTAGGCAACAATTCAACCACAAAGATCTCTTAGTCTAAATCAGATTTGATTATAATATTTGAATTGAACACTCAGTTCATAAAGGATTGTAATAACTTGTCTATTGCATTCGATGTGTATTCAATAAATTTTGGTTTTAAATAAAAATACCTGCAATATTAACTCTTAAAGGGACTCGAATCAAGACAATTACATAAAAATCCAATGAAACAATTTCAATAACAATACACACTCAGTTCATAAAGGATTTGTAATAACTTGTCTATTGCATTCGATGTGTATTCATTAAATTTTGGTTTAAAATAAAAATACCTGCAATAATAACTCTTCAAAATAAAATAATGTCTTGGGGGTATCACATTTCTCCCACTATTCTTAACACCATCCTTGGTGTTCTTTTATTCTAAGCTCTCTTTCTCATTCCAAAACATGGAGGGTTGTCTCTCGCATTTTATCCTCCATTTCTCATGTCACCTCTTTAGGTATAAGGTGCTTCAATTGCACTTATATTTCAACAATGACCCGATTTGGTAGCCTAAACTCCTTCATGTCGAGGATGTGTAAAGCCTCTGTCTGGAACTTTCCCTCAGGTTCTATTTTAATCTTACTCCAATCAATTACATGAGTAGAATCATGTACATATCGTTTTGATAAGGAAACATGAAATAGATTGTGAACTTTTTTACTAGGGGGTAGTGCAAGCTCATAGGCTACCAACCATATCTTAGCTAACACTTCAAAATGCACACAATACTTGGGCACCAGCTTGAAGAAAGTTCCGAAGCTCAAAGTACTCTTATTTTGTTTTTCCTTTAGATACACATGATCTCCAACATTGAACTCTCTTGGAGTTCTTTTAAATCATCATAACTCTTCTATCGATCCTGGGAAACTCTTAAGGTATGTTGCACTTCCTTCACTATCTGTTCCATCTCTATCACAAACCTCTAGAATCCATAATAAAAGAAAAATATTTGCTTTACTATTTATTTTATCTGTCTCGTAGCATGTAACTATTAGTCATGACACTTTTATATTCGTCGTCACATATATTTTATGCATGTGAGTTTAATTTGATGTGTTTGACATTTGTATGATAGGTTAGGCCCTCCGTTGGTGTTTCCTTCAAGTAGCGATGACTTGGCCGTAGTATATCCAAGGTGATGTTTTCAGTCTTTTAAGTTTATTATTAATGTTTGGTTCTTTTAGGACCTAAGCCTAAAACTAAGACTTAATCCTAGCTACCCTTAAAGGTTCACCCTTGTTGTTAAACCCACTCCTCATAAGACATGTTTGGAAAAGGGGGTTTTATATGAATAATTAAATGTTTGTTAAAGTGTTAACTATGTTGGAAATCTTGTAATAGAAAATGCCTTAGACTAAGATTCGATTAAGTGTCTAGAATATGACTAGAACCTTTATAAGGAATTAAGCCCAAAACTACGGTTTGATGGCCCTAGTATCGTGCTTTACACATCATGGGATGATACTTTATGAAGTTGGCATGTAAAAAAAAATGGGAAGGCACAAAGGTTATGCCAGCACAAATTGTTTAATGGCTTGTGATAAATTTTAAGCCTTATTCCTGACTATGAGGTTGTAGCGCAACCATGCGCATTCAATGTCAAGGCTCATTCATGTGCAATGTGGTCGATGGTTTATATTTACCCTCCACTTGTCACAATTTGGATCACGAGTTCTTTAGTCTGGCTTTATGATGTCATGAGGGTTTAGTCGCATTCATTTGATCTGTGATTTTTTCCTTTAGAAGAAATATTAGCCACTCCATGGCTGCATTGCACAAGTCTTGCCCTTGTCTCTTTACAGTCTGTTAAACAATATTTTGCTTCAGTCTATACCTGAGTTTACTTGGAGGTGTTTATCAATTGGATTTATGGAAATGTGGCCTGCATTACAACCACAACCTTCTTCACTTATCATGGGGTTATCAAGGGAAGCCATTCACTTTCTTAGTGTTTTGCAGAGGCGTTGCAATGTCCCTTGTTTTTAACTAGGTAAGGAAGAAATTTCTTCTATTAACCTTCTACTAAACTGATTATTAAAGTTTTCACATCCATTACTGAGTTTTAACTTACACTCTTCTTTCATTATGCAGGAAGAGGTGGAGAAAGGGAAGCCAGGAGGAGCCGACCCTTGGCCCTCTACGCGACTTCATAAGGTAAGTTCTCTCACTCATTATTTTTAATAATTTTTACCCTTATAAAACTTTGAGTTATTCTAACTCATTCATTTTTGTGAAAATGTGAAGGTAGGAGAATGTAGGAGCTTTGGCTCAAACCTGCTTCACCCTCATGGCCCCAATCCTCGACATCCAGGTAAGAATCCCCACAACATTCTTTTTAATTTTCCACAATTTATAGTTTATTAAACATGGTTTTTAACACAGCTTACATGTGGATGTAGATCACTAAGCCTCGCCTCGAGAGAGTCACGACAAGGTCACCTCCTCTCAAGCCTCCTTCTTCTTTGTTCATAGGTGAGGGATTTTATTCAACTCTGTTTAAAAATTAGAAAAATGCATATTTAAATCTTGGTCATTTTCATTATACTCACCCTACCCAGTTTTTGGATGTAACTACCAGCACGGTTTTGTCTTGGACTGAACAATTTAGATCCTCCAACAATCATACGGTAAGACTCTTGTAAATTTAGGGTGAAGTTGGTTTACCATTGGTTTGTAGTCCAAGGAAGGATAGGGCTTTCACAACCTCTCGGAAGATAATTTTTGTTTTGTTTTTTTAAACCCTTATGGGTCTGAATTTGGATTCATTAGTTTACAATGCCGGCTTCGCATCGTCTCACACTTCAATGCGTTTGATTTGCAATCATGCTTGGACAGATACTACACATTGTGTTTTTAGTGTTAGATTGTGGATACCAATAAATTGGCTTACACCCAAGATAGTATTGACAAGTTGAAATCTTGGTTAATATCCAATCTGTAATTTGATTTCAAATGTTAAATGGAAATATGGATTTCTAATTATTCTTGGATATCATGATCTTGTTGTTAATTAAATGTGTTATCAGGTCGATCAAACCTTGAGTATGGATGCCTGAGATTAGAGACTGTCCATTTGTATTTAATTATGTCTATTGATTTGATAATAAATTTTCTTTGCAATTTTATTTAGATTTGATTAATGTTGAGTTCATAATGTGGATTTGTAAGCTGGGCATTTGTTGATTAACTTATAAAAGATTACTATGTTGGATTGATTGTGATCTTGTTTTTTAGTTTTCTTTTGGTTTGTTAGAATATTTAGATTCCATGTCATCATGTGTTAGCCAATGAAATTTCTTTAAATTTGAAATACAGTATAGGTCTTAAACATTTTTTTAATATAAATTTGGGGATAGGTATCATAAAAAAAAACTACTTTTTTTGTTTGTATTTTTGACATATCTCTGTGTGTTTTTACTCAAATTTTGATCGGGAGAGCTCGTTGGATGCGGAATTAAATTCTACATCCAAAGAGTAACCACTCGGCATACTTTTGACGGACCTCACTACCCCAAAAACAAGAAATACCTAAAAAAATGGAATGATGATGTCATCATTCCATTTTTTTAGGTATTTCTTGTTTTTGGGGTAGCAAAGTCCATCAAAAATATGCGGAGTGGGTAATCGTTGGATGCAGAATTTAATTCCGCATCCAATGAGCTCTCATGATCGAAATTTGAGTAAAAACACACGAAGATATGTCAAAAATACAAACAAAAAAGTAGTTTTTTCTTTTCTTCCTCCAAAATTAATAAATATTAATTTATTATTTTAACTATTATTTTATTAATTCATTTTAGGAGGCCCATTTTGAGTTGAAATTTCCTCTAATATCATGAACCTGTTGTTAATTAAATGTGTTATCAGGTCGATCAAACCTTGGGTATGGATGCCCAAGATTAGAGACTCTCCATTTGTATTTAATTATGTTTATTGATTTAATAATAAATTTTCTTTGCAATTTTATCTAGATCTGATTAATTTTGAGTTCATAATGTGGATCTGTAAGCTGGGCATTTGTTGATTAACTTATAAAAGATTACTATGTTGGATCAACTGTGATCCTATTGTTTAGTTTTCTTTTGGTTTGTTAGAATATTTAGATCAGTCCCAAATGGGTATGAATACCCAAAATTGACAGAGGCTGTATAATTGGTTATATTCTTTAGCTTAGAGTTGATATTTTTTAATTTGTTGTTTTGTTTTGGTTAATTGATATGATAATGTGTTTATAGTGAGTTTGGATTTTGATCTTCAAGCGGGTGATTTTTCCTTAGCTCTTGTTAACATATTGACTTGTGAATCCTTCTGTAGTTCCTTTATTAGTTAATATAATTAGATCTTATCTAAACAAGTATGAAAACTAAAAAAGAAACAAAAGATGTATATTTGATTATCGTTGAATTCGGGGCTCAGATCTATGAGTTGGGTGACTGTGTTCTTAGCTTTGTTGGTGATCCTTTTGTTATGTCCTTTCTATTCATTACGATATTTTAATCATATTAAAGTAGACAGTAGCAAAGAAAATCAAGAGGTACTTTAACATATAAAAAAGACTTGCGATTCTTCTACATTCTATATATGATAAATTTAACACCTAACAATTTATACTAAGAGTATATTATTGAAAAGACATAAACGTATTAGGAAATTGACGCACAGTATAATTCCTGAATTAAAATGAATTTAAAATATAAATCTATGCTCAGACTATAATTATCAGTGCTAAATAGATAAGAAATTGAGTAGGGAACCTGACACCACTGGCGGGAAAACATAATTGAAGTTGTCATTCCTCCCAACCAACTACTAGAACAACCAAGTCTTACTTGCTCAAGAACCCCCGATCTTGTTTGCTGAACCACAAGGACAAAATCTGATCAATGCGCCATCTCTTTGCATCAATAGATCAATTCCGCATCCATCACCGCCCTCTTGCTTGCTTGCTTGATAGGCATACTATTTTATAGTATTTTTCCTAAGACTTGGTCATTTATGGGCCTCCTTCTCTTTAACGCTCCACAAGGAGTCTTGACATGATTTTGGGGAAGATGCCTCCTACTTCACTTGATTTCTCACTCAGTAGCTTTCGCCATTTGTCTTTCCCCCTTGTGGGTCATCAAACACTCTTTTAACAACTAATTCGGTTTTGTTTCCTTTTAGTCTTTTATTTATTCAATAAAAATAATAATCCGTTCACATTTATTTTGACTTTAGTGTCAATATATCTATCTATCTATCTATCTATCTATCTATCTATCTATCTATATATATATATATATATATTCAAAAAAATAAATAATTAACAATCGTCTTTGGTGTATTACAATCTCCTGTAACATGTGAGGTCCTAGAACAATCCTACCAATCGGGTTATCCCAAGACACATGAGTGGAATTTTCAGGCATACTTGATACTTCAAATGGACTCATTTTTAATGAGGCATGATATCCATCATTGTAAGCAAATTCTACTAAATGTAAACAATCCTCCCATTTATGTGGTTTATCCATAACATATATTCGCAACATGTCTTCTAACACTTGGTTAGTTTTTTCAATTCAACCATCCAATTGAGGATGGCAAGAAGTACTGAAATTCAGCTAAGTATCTAGACCTTTAAACAATAACTTCCAAAAATTACTTGTAAATTTTGCATCTCTATCACAAATCACAACTTTTGGAATTCCATGCAACCAAGAAATCTCTTTCATAAAAATATCAGCTATGTTTATTACTTTAAAGGTAGATTTGACAAGTATGAAGTGTGTATCTTTACTTAATTTATCAACAACTACCAATATTGAGTCATGTTTCTTATTTGTTTTAGGTAATCCCTTTATAAAGTCCATGCTTATTATCTTACATTTACACTCTGGAATAGGCAAGGGTTGCAGTAACCTCGTAGGATGTTGATGTTAAATTTTTACTTGTTGACATTCAATACACATAGCTAGGTAATTTGCAACATCATCTTCATGTCACGCCAATAATAGTTTTTTCTTAAGTTAGTTATCAATTTTTGGTATCTCGGATGCCTCGAATATGGTCTCTTTTGTAGCTCCTTCATAATTAATATTTTAACTTCTTCGTAATTTGGTATTATAATCGATTTTTATAAATGAGCAAGTCTTCTAAGCTTATAGAATAGACTGAATCATTTCCATTAACATCCCTTTCCAAATGTTCTTTAACTTTTAAGTACTCTTCATTATTTTTCATTGCTTCTTTTATTAAATCTTCAAGACTTGTTTTATAATTGCTAATTGTAGCTGAACAATGAGGAATGGCATTCCTAATCATGGCATCCACCACTTTGTTCTTCATTCCTTTAATTTTTTTAATTTCAAAATCATACTCGCTCAAGAATCCTAACCACCTTGCTTGGAGAGCATTTAAACCTTGTTGATTAAATAAGTATTTTAATGTTTTGTTAGGAGACAATAAAGTGAATTTAATTCCTATTAAGTAATATCTCCACATTCTTAATGCACGTATTATAGCATCTAGTTCTAATTCATGTGGTGTGTAGTTCCATTTATGTTCTTTAAGTTTTATTGACTCAGCTTATTACATAATCCTCTTAAAGTAACCCACTGCCTAATCCCTCTAAGCATGCATCCATACATACCAATAAGTATTTGTATGGATCTTCTATTCTTAAAATAGATGCAGTGGTTAGCAAGTGTTTAATCTTTTCAAATCTTTCTTAATATTTATTAGACCAGATGAATTTAGTTCATTTCTTTTGAAGTGAATTTATTGTGTAAGAAATTCTAGAGAACCCCTCGATGAACCTATGATAATAACCCATGATTCCCATAAAGGATCGAATCTTGATTACATCTTATGGAGTTGGCCAATCAATGATTGCCTTGATTTTATCTAGGTTTACTGAAATGCCTTCCTTCGATTTCTTTTACAAATAGTAAATGTTAATTTATTTCGGACAAGTACTTCTGGAGAAGTTGTTACACATTAGTATTCTTGAGAATAAACACATAAAAATTATAGGTTTATATATTACCATGACAAAATAGGAAAATTGCGACTGCATTTACACACTTGGAAATTAACTTGGATTTTTCACCTTTTACAGACCTTGGGCTCTCTTGTTCGTCTCCAACATCATATGGTTTTCATTCATTCTTCTTCTACATATACAAAGACTAAATTTTTCTTCTCTTGGAAGTTACGGACTAACATTAAAGACCATGAGTTAATTCATGACTTTAAATCTACCTAACATCTTGACTTGTTGAACATAAACATAGTTGAATAAATACAAGGAAGCATGTACCATGCCTGCTGAAAGATTGACTCACAGTTGTGTACTTCTACTAACTCCTACTCAAGTGACCCGAATGGGATTTAAAATACATCAACTCGTAATTAATTTCTCCGACATCCAAAAGGCTATTTCACATTCTTATCCAATTTTTGTCACATTAAAAACAAGCATGAATCCAATTCCATAGAGTCTGCATTCACTTTCTCTGCACCACATAATTCTATTATCTAGTGCAAAGAAAGTAAATGTAGATTATATGAAATTGGATGCAACATCGGGCATTAAACAAATACATGAAAAAAAGCTTGTTCCATAATACCGAGTGTAATATTTCTAACGTTGAAAGCAAATTATAAATTTACAACATTCCATGCCTTGACACATAATAAGGGAATGGTTAAGATACAAATGAAAATATATACCAATTAGGGTGACACCACCCTATACATGTGTACATGTCCAGATGAATGGAAACAACAGTATTTGCGAAATGAATCAATTCATAAAAAAACCATAAATGATTATAAATGTTGATCGATGTAAGTATTTATCTAGCTCGTCATTAATCAACCAACTCCATTGATCTACCATTCTGTTAATTGAATAGGTTCATATAGATTGTTATTCACCCTAAAACCTGCATGAAACTATCCACCACAAAGAAAGTGATTAGTACTTTGTATATATTTATTCAAATTTGCGAGTAAAACCAGCCTACATGAGAGTGAGGTACATCATTTATAATCTTGAATGCATGTGCTATCAATGATAAGTTTGGGGGATTTGTTTGGTCCCCGACTTTGATTTCAACAATATCAATCTATCCCATCCTTGTAATCAATTGGTTGCGGGGGAACGAATACAAACAGTCTTGATAGGGAAAAATTGACAAGGGCCGAGAGGAGGAATTGATTCCTAACCGAAACAACAGTGCTACACAGAAATTGAGTATTAACATCATCCCCATACATGGTGGTATGTACAATTAATAGGAAAAAACCAAAGGATTAGCTATAGACTTTTTGGTTGGCTATTCTAACTACACATTGTGAACAAATGCGTTCTCACGAGGGAAGAGAAATCTAAGTCATTGCAAATATTTTCATTTCTGCACTTATTTTGCAGTTATAAGAGATCATTTTTGTGGCCTTTATTTAGTTTGTACCTATCTCAAAAAATTGAAAATGGAAGTGTGCTAATATTTACATTTCTCCTTTTCATTTTGGCAATAATTAGAGATAATTGTTTGTACCTTTTTCAAAATATAATATTGTTTTATAAAATATGTTTTTTCAATCAATATCATGTTTATTGCTTACACATGGTACAAATTTGGAGGCATAAAAATACATAAAAAAAAATAGTTTACATCTTACAATAAAATTAGATTTCACTACAACACACAAATATTCATAAAATAAATTAAATTAAGAACATTCAAACATTGAAATTATTGATTTTGTAGAACAAAAGCGTAGTCTCTAAATAGCCACAATCCACTACTTGTCCCCTTTGACTTTGGGTAAATCCAATTCTATTTGATCAATTCCTGTTCGGAACCTATCAAATTGTGATTGTGATTGTGAATTTAATGATGAATTCTTAAACACCTATATTGCCTATATTCTCGGAATTTCAACACACTGTTTAAAAGAATTTTAAGATTTCTTTACCACATTCTTCTAAATCTCCAGGAAACCTGGGGGATTAGTTTAAATCACTGAGCTTTAAGCTAAACACAATTTAACAACTTAAAAAAGAAAACCTTTTACAGCAACTTTGAAAAAAACCACAACATTTTTCAGCAATGCATTCCACAATCTTACAATCTTGCACCAGAATACAAGTGGCCCAATTTAACATACATATTGTATTGTTTTGAACAAAACTAGATAAGGAATATATGGAATGCTCGTAATCTTAAAACCATCGTATAGCTAGATAAGGAATATATGGAATGCTCTTAATCTTAAAACCATCATATAGTTATTGCTACAACACACAAAAGTTGTCACATTTACAGCAACACATCAAGATAATGATGGTTTTGCTACAACAAAACTTCTAATTCTACAGCAACACAAAACACTGTGGCATTTTACAGCATCACATCAAAAAAACTGTTTTATTTTAGAGCAACACATCAAAGCTGACCTAGCTGATGAAAAGTTATGAAAAAAAAGCAGAAAGAAATTGAGTCCTGTTATTGAGGATTTGCTTCTCACTTTCCCTTCCGTTGCGGTTTCTGTAGCGCTTTGCTTTGGTTCCGACTATTGGGGTTTCTCTTTTCCTGCGTACCTTGCCTTTCATTCACAGCGGATGGTTTTTTATTTTTATGCACATCCATCTGGTTTACAGTATCAACTAAGAAAGTCCTTTTCTCATGTGGTATGGTTGGATGCTTTACAGTATCAACTAAGAAAGTCCTTTTCTCATGTGGTATGGTTGGATGCTGACTCTGTACACGTTTTTCTGAAAAATCTTCATGTGTTTTGTTTGCTTCGTTGAGATCTCGAGAAAGCCGAATTTTCTCATCCATAAGAGAATTAATCTCTACCCGCAGTGACTTAATTGTCTTTTCTTGTTCTTCTTTTTTCTTCAAGAACTCAGAGTATTTCTCCTTCATCACTTTATGTTTGTTGACAGACTCTGCTTGAAGTAATTCAAATTTCCTCTTCAGATTGTCCTTTTCTTGCACTAAGTTGGCATTTGCTTCATGCAACTCTACAAGTGTATTACTCAACTCCTCCACCTGGTTGCTAAGTTTTTCATTTTCACCTATCCTTTCGTGAATAGTTTAATCCCTTATTTCAAGCAGACACCTGATATTACGAACCTCTTTTGCTAACATTTCATTGTGTTGTTTCAACGAATTTCCTTCTACCTTGTACTGCTGAATTACATGAGAATGTTGCTTTACCTTTTCATCCACCTGCTTTTGAAGTCTATTAATATGTTTTCTATCGTTGCTTTTGTTTAAGTAAAGCCTCCAACCTTTCTTCCTTGCTTACAGACACAGCTTCCAACGCCTGCTTTTCATCTTCCAGGCTAACTAGTTTTTCACTGTACTCATTCAACTGGGCCTTCAAAGACTCCCCTTCAGTCTTTAGCTCTCTATTTGTCTGGCTGAGTGACCCTTTCTCTTTAGCCATCAACTCGAGGTTTGTCTGTAGCTCTGCAAGCCTGCTCAACAGGTTCTTCTTTTCAGTATTAGAAACTTCTTGTGCCATATGGCTACTTCTAGTGATCTCGACAGTCTCCTTCTTGGCAGCTCCAATCTGTGATAAAAGAATATCCTTTTCTAATTTCCAACCTTTATTGTTTGCCTCTATTTCAGCAGATCTCGCTTCAATTTGATTTGTCAACTTCAAAACAGTAGCCTCCATTTTATTTTTATCAAGGTTCACAGCTTTACACTCGTCTTCTTTCCCAAAAATTTGGGATTTGAATCTTTCCTCAGCTTCCAACAATTGTTCTTTTGCTTGAGAAATCGCAGCTTGGTATTCTCCATACTTCTTTTCATGCTCTTTTTCCATCGTTGCATTTTGTGCAATTAAATCCTCCAACCTCTCTTCTATGCTTACAGACACAGCTTCCAACGCTTGCTTTTCACCTTCCATCCTAAAAAGGTTTTCACTGTACTCATTCAAATGGGCCTTCAAATGCTCCCCTTCATTCTTTAGCTCTCTGTTTATCTGGCTGAGTGACTCTTTCTGGTTAGCCATCAACACGAGGTTTGTCTGTAGCTCTGCAAGCCTGCTCGACAGGTTCTCCTTCTCAGCATTAAGAGCTTCCTGTGCCATTTCCCTACTTCTAGTGATTTCTACAGTCTCCCTTTTCGCTGCTACAATCTGTGATAAGAGAATATCCTTTTCCAATTTCCGACCTTTACTGCTTGCCTCTAATTCTGCAGTTCTCGCTTCAATTTTATTTTTCAACAGCAAAACAGTAGCCTCCAGACTCTTTTTATCAAGATTCAATGCTTTACACTCATTTTCTCTCGCAGAAATTTCGGTATTGAATCTTTTCTCAACTTCCAGCAATTGCTTACCTGCATGAGAAATCGCAGCTTGA